>OX419337.1:31765371-31800371 GCA_948470475.1 Galaxea fascicularis | reverse complement strand
ATCTTTTGTTTAAGGATCGAACGAAAAGCCATTCACGTTACATATTCACTTGATGCCTTATTTCGATATGATGTACACAGCATCTACCAAACAAAAAAGCTTAGCCTTCCTACTACCCCCTGAAACTTGCAAACGTTGGGCGAAGAAGACTCGGGACAAAAACAATACTTAGCAGGGGCGGGAGAGGAAACGAATGTTTAATCCAAGTTTAATGAATAAATTGACAAAGAATGGCGTCAGTGAGTGAGTGAGTGAGTGCCATAAGAGTGGCTCCAACAGCTCATGGTGTGACCACGTCATCCATGAGCTAAAACCATGGAAAACTGGGTCTTTTCCTTCAATTTGCCGAGTAACAACGCTACCTTTCATCTGCTGTCTTCCGTTTTGAACTTTTTACAATCAAAGCTACCAATCCCGCTAAAACATTTCACAAAAGGCAAAAAGAGATGCCTAGCTAATAGTGCGTAAAATTCAGTAATAATCAACAATCAGTTGCCAGATGGTGTCCAGTTTGCAAATCTTCCAGAGTCATAGGACTTGACGAAAAGGAAACTGATTAAATAGAAATTGGTCATGGCCATGTCAAGGCAAGAGGGCGACCAGAGCCTAAGACAGTCATGCAGAGCATAACATCAGAAACTTCGTTGCTCAGTGGGTTTCTTGCTAAATCAGTAACTAATCACCCAATAGGGTTTGAAGTTACAAGGTAAAATTTATATTTTCTGTGCAACTTGCCTTTTTATACAGATGCTTTAACTGTTTTGAATTCGTATCTATTGTGTTTATCTCTTGAGGCAAATAAAAAAAATTATAAAACAGGGTTTTTAAAAGGCAATTGACAAAAACAACTGCTTTGGGGTACCAAGTAACCCTTGGAAGAAATTCACAAAACGCCATGTTTATTCCTAGTTCCTAGTAAGCCACCAAATAACATCATTGCTGAGAGCCACGTAACCTTGACTACCATTCCCGTTACCTGGCAACCAATTCATCCACACCACATCCACGGTGTCTTGCTTGGCTACAAAATCAGGTACCAAGCCATCGCAGTTGGTCAGGAGCCAGCTGAAAACCAGCCAATCATGGAACAGAGAGTGGATGCATCTACTTTGTCCATTGTGTTGGAAAATCTTGAGATATTTACTCTGTATCGCGTGGATGTACTGGGATACACTATCATGGGAGATGGCCCACCAGCCACGGCCAATGCAGGTTTGTTTACAGTGGCTTTGCTCACAGTCTTTCACATCCAGGATAGTAATGCGAAGTTATCAGCAATGAAATAGAAAACTAACGTTATTGGAATTTTATCAGTTTGTATTTTCTCATTCCTGCTAACTGCAGAGCAGCAAAATTTTCAAAATTAATCAAGATCGATTATATAGTAACTATTTCTATCACCAATAAGTGACAGACTGGCCTACTGACTGACTAGCTAATTGTCGGTCGGTCGGTCGGTTGATTGATTGATGATCGAATACACCTCAGTTTAAGCCAAATGTAGATGTAGAGGTTCCCCCTTCTCAGAGAAAGACTTTAACCGAGCGGAGAACAATGAACTAATAAATATGGCGCGGTCTGGTAGAAAGGGTGAGATTTTTCAGGAAAACGTACAAGACAGAGCCTTTCAAATTCAACCTCTGCTTTGATGGCTTTCCAGAATCTTCACAGAAGACCATTAAACAATTTGTCAAGCCAGTACAATTCTATCCTTCCTTGTCCATTATTTGCCCGTTTTGTAGGTTACTGTCTGCGTTGTTTCTTCCCTTTCCTTTGTGCGTAAACGAAGTCTCGTCAGCACAACTGGCATTGTTGACTCTGTTCAGTTTTGAGCTTACAACGTTCGAACCTCCCCCCCCCCCCCCCTCCCACCGGCTCATGGGCTGCGGAGGTCAGCCCCGCTGGGCCACCAATTATGGACCGAGGCCTCCAACGAGAATTTAAAAACCAAACTTGCTGGCGTAGATAGAAAATGAAGTTTAAATCGAGCGGTCCATCTGATGAACAGTCTCGGCCAATAAACCAAAACTTGTAATTTCGACCAAAACGTTGCGGAAAAATTCCGTCCATAAAAACGTAACTAAAATCACGAAGGTAAAAACTTTTCCTCGTGTTGTGGCTCTGAAAAGAGCCGTTTTGTGTGGCTCTGGAGAGAGGCACCCCTACCAACTTGCGCGGGAGCACGGCGCTCAAGCGGTCCGACGCACTCCCCTATTCAAAATACTGGCTACGGGCCTGCTTATAAACGCCAGCGACCATTATATAGTTATTTTCACCGTTAGTGATTTTGGTGTACTTGACATCACATACTTCATTTTTGTATAGTTTATCTCTGTTAATTACTCACGTGCACCGAAACTTATATATCGTAGAGACCTGTCGTTGTTACAAACGTCTCACTACAACTTGGTTCGAGTATCGACCATACGTCAAACTATCAGAAGACAACACCCCAAGCGGGATTATTCCACCAATCCTAAAAAAGCTGGTAGTTGCCTGCTGTGAAAGCTGCCAATCACATGGCACCTCTTACCTGGATTTGAATTCAAATGGATTAAATCAGTCAGCAAAACTCCCAAATTTGCACAAATTCAAGTCGAGCATCGCTAATCCCACAGACTTTTTCTTCCCCGTGTATGGTCATAAAGATCAGACGCACTTTGCCAAAGAGTTTGGTTATCATGGTTTGGTGGAGTCACCCGGCATGGCGTACGTTATCAATACAAACTCCCATGATGATTTGCCCAACGCTGTGTTGATGAACATTTGGTCTTGTTGGCCTGCGATAGCCATCTTTATGGCAATCACCTATCTAGCTGGACTAGCTGTTTGGGCATTGGTAAGTTGTTGTGAGAATCTCATTAAAGCACGAACACTTCAGGCCAAGTAAAGCCTTCCTACCTTCACTGTACTGTTTCTTGTCACTTTCTCAGATGTCTAAGAGCAAAGTCATCGTTTTTTTTTAGATCCGAGGTAACTGTCCGAAGTAATTGTCCATTCTAAATTAGAATGGACAGTCACCTCGGATAAAAAAAAAAAAACAATGACATTGCACTGAGACGTCCCAGAAATTGACAGGAAACAGTGGAGTGAAGGTAGGAAGGCTTTATTGGGCAACACCAACATTTCCACCGCTACTTGGTTCGTTGGAATTCTAGGTGATTTCACGTTATATTTAGTCTTATATATAAACTTCAGATGTCACACACCACGCCTGGGCTGCGTATGGTGAAAACAGCGTAAGACAAATAAGTGGGTTCGTTCTTCTTCTTTCTTATGCTTGTGCTTATGCGCTGGTGATAACCAGCCTAAAGTAAAGAATAGTAGCGATACTATCATAGCGCTGCGAGGGAAACATGTTTGCAGGTTTCCCGAAAAGTATGCCCGCAGTGAAATGAAATGAAATGTTTCCTTTCCTGAATGACATTCAGGAACAAAGAAGTTGGGAAGTTGGTATTGAGGAACAACACTGAACGATCTTTGTAGTACTTGTCACAACAATTTTCTGTGTGAGTGACACCAACATGGCCGCCGAGGAAGTCGGTTAAAGAAGGAACCAGATCATGCAATCAGTGTTTTTAATTTTTCTTTAGGATTGTTGAGGCGGCACTTTTAAATTAATAGTATGCGTGGAAATTAAAAAGTAAAGTAATTTTGAAAATTGTTGTAGTTCGGGCTGCCACGAATTGGATCAAACGTCTGAGTATTGTTCTTGTAAAGGAAATCAATTTATCAGCATGGAATGTTCCTTGCAGATTTGCTTGACCAGTCAGTCCAAACTATTAAAAGAGGAATGTTTTGGTTTCGTTAGTTTAAATTTGAAAATTGTGATGACATCAGATAGGTTTTATCCATTAGACTTCCAACGAAGGCATCAATGGTCTTTTGTTACCTGTGATCGTGACTGAAATTACTGGCACTTAAGTTGAGTGCGGGATGGCGAATCAGCTGCCACGCACCTCTCAGAAACCTCTTATTTCATTTTGTTCCTATTAACACGTCAAGCTCCACAGTTTCAGGGTTAGGGTCCATTGTTTTCTCCGCCTATCCTGTGAGTTGTCCCGATAGGTGCGTGCCGCCTCTGGCGAATGGCAAAACCGAGACTTTGCGAGACAGCGAGACTAATATATTTTCTGCGATCTCGAGACTTTCTTAGCCTTGAAAAATAAATCGAGACGGCGAGAACGGTGGAATTTGTCAAATTGTGTAGAACCATTCGCCACCTCTAATGTGCAGTGGTAACTCCTTTTACATTTTCTTAATTTTAAAACTAAATAACAGCCACCATTTCTCCTAATTATTGTATGGTTGTATGATCCATCTAAAGTAACTTGAAGCGGTTTTTCGAGTTGTAGCGGTATCTTATCCTTAAAATAAAAAACGATTTACGGCGTCAATTTAAAGCTTTCCATATGAAAGCAGCATGAACCCGATACATTTACCAATTCAGTTTCTTAATGTCCTTTTATTTTTTAGAATATCTCATAATTCATATTCACAGGCTAATATGTATTACTGCCAAGGGTGCAGCAGTCAAATATAAACAGACTGGTTTCAATGTGTTTGTGGCCAAGGTTATGAAGGCGTTCGCTTTATCTTTGTCCTCCAACAGGAGTCAAAATATAACCCAAACGACTTTCCGTCTTCATTTCTCGAGGGAGGATCCGAGGGATTTTATTGGGCGTTTGTTTCCACGACAACCGTGGGGTAAGTATCTATCACTCAAACTGATATGATTAACACAGTTACAGCCGGTGAGGAATTTGGTTTATTCTCCTTATCACTAAAGGGCAAAATTACTGAACGCTGATTGGCTGAGACAGAGGGCATTTTGTCTTAAGCAAACTTAAGGCATTTTTAGTAATCAAGAAGGCCGATTATTATGTTTTTTGTGAATCAGTTCAAACAAATTTCACAATGGCCAACGTCTCATTGAATCGATTGGTTCGTTGGATTTGATTGAAATTTGTACTCACATTAAGCGGGCTTCCAATGAGACATGAATGCACGGCATGCACGATTCCCCTATTAAGTTTACCCTTTTAGTGATAAACAAGTAATTACATGTTTCCTCCTAAAATTAAGGATTAATTACTCGGGCTTCCTGTGGAAGGCCCGAGTCTAAATCTGTCGTCCGTTTTTCTTTTTCGTTGTTCTCCACAAACCTCATTTCCGGCGTATTTGCGCAGGCGCTAACGATGAACATGTAAAACCCGGTAAAAACCTGTTTACGTTTTGTTTACGCTTGTCTTGTCTGTTGAAAAGCAAGGCACAAAGCAACTGTGGATTCCTCGACGGATTTTCAAAGGAAAAAGTTGATATGTCTACAGCTATGGCAAACGGTGTCGTATCCAATACGCTCAAACCACTTACAATTGCACACGCCGTTCGCGGTAGACCCACACTAAATGATGATGGTGAGCGTACATTTCGAAATGGTTCGTTCCGCGAACTCGAACCAAATGTGAAAAATATTATGAGATCAAATGAGCTGAATGAGCTATCAATGAGTACAAAAAGTGCACAAAGGCTTTGACTTGAGTGGAAACTTTGACACGAACAGTTTAGGTGCTGGCGAATACAAGATATCCGTTGATGATGAGATTAGAGGTACAAAGACGAACAGCAGTAGTAACAACAGCAACAGGAAAGCGTCCATGTTGGGTGATGAAGAACCCACGCATCGAAGCGAAGATGCAAGAAACGTTTTTACTTTTATGGCTATTGTCACCAGTATTTCATTTCTTTTGTATACTTTAGATTGTGGATTATCAGCTGTATCAAGTCTGTGTAGTGTGTTAGTTTTATGTGTAATCTTGTACCTTCGCGTGTTCTACATGAATGTGTAAGTTTATCAGTTTTATCAACACAAATGTCGGATCATGTACTTGAAAAATGCGAGGTATTTGAGAAGGCAATGCAGTTATCTGTACATGATCAACGTGATGCCTTAGTGAAAATAAAATATAGAAAGGAATTCAGATCTCGTCATGCTAAGTTTGTGTATTTTAACGACAACCGTGAATGTCATGTGCCATCAGGACGTTGTGATCGCGAGCCCAGTAGGTTACCAGTGAAAAAGCTAAAAAGTCTGTCACAGAAAAGCAGAAAACTAAGATTGTTTTTGTTCCCACTGTCCTGTCGAGTTTATTTCCGCTGGCACACACTTACACAGGCAGCCCAATGCTTTAACGAATCGAGTTTGAGTCACAAAATACATGTATAATTTTATATATTAGGCTGTGCGGAAATCATCCACAACATCCATTTGCCACTCGAAAAGCCCGAGTGAAGGCCATTACGGCCTCTAGTTATCACTTGAGTTTTCAGTTTCAGCAACTTCTGAAAACACGTGTCATGATTAATCCTTAATTTTACGAAGAAACATGCGATTGCCCATACCAATAACATGTTAAAATTCCTTAAGTTCTAGCCGCTACACAGTCTTCACGGTCTTTGCTTATAGAATTGTAAGTTACCGGAAGAATATCGGAGCTGCAAAATTAAAACTAAAAAAAAGGAAAGAGAAATTGTTGCTAATTAGAAGTTTTTCAATCCGTTTTCTATCCATCGATTTCTCTTGCAAACTAGTCCAATATATCTCTTAAGTTGTGAAACCAAATTTCTGTTGTTGAACACTGTGTACGTAAGATAGTTTTTCGGGAACGAAAAGATAAGATTTAGCCAGTTTTTGCATTGTCTTATTTCCTGCAACTACCAGAATCCATTGGGCCGATTAGTTAAACAAAGTCTAATTTAGAACGTGGTTTAGGGCAAGCACTGGACCTCTGTACTTTAGTTATAAGTGGGTTATTTAAAGGAGATAATGTTTTGTAGTGTATGACATATGCCTGCTTGACTTTTATTATGGCGAAGAATGTCTACTTACTCGGGTTGCCCAGATTGAAATCAAGTTAGACCGTGATTTTGATATACCTCGTCCAAACTTCGTTCAAATAACCGACCCTTTAAGTTTTGCTTTTTTGGTACAAATTATGGCCATGGTATGGAATCACAAAGATATTACTGATTATTATTTTGTTTTTTTGTTTTTCTCAGTTACGGTGATCGTGCACCTATCACCGTTTTAGGGCGACTTTTTGCTTTGTTTGTGATTTTATCTGGACTGGTCATCTTCGGACTTGTGAACAGCGTCATGGCCACAGCTATTACAAGTGTCGCAATGGAAACGGACTACAAAATTTACGGTGCAAAGGTTAGCAAGTTAAGTTTAAGGAGTACACAAAAATTTGGTATTATCAACAGAGTTGATAAATGTAAATTGACCACCATACAGGGATTCTAAAAGCTGACGTTCGAGCGTTCAGAGCGAATCGAAGGGCTAACGCTTCAAACGTCAGCTTTTAGAATCCCTGTACGGTGGTCAATTTACATTTATCAACTCTGTTGATAATAGCAAATTTTTGTGTACTACTTCCCCACCGACGCAGCACCACAGTTTCTTTATAAACTTCCCCTCTTTACTAAGTTAAAGGGACCTACAAGTATAGTTCAAGTCTCACGATCATGGTTCCCCTTTTTCGTATACAGTAAACTCTCTCGTAAGCGACCACCCTTGGTGCACGACAAAGTGGTCGCTTACGGGAGGTCGTCGCTTACGGGAAAGATCAACAAAATAAGTCTAATACTGGATTGATCAATTAATTACATAAGCATATTACTTAATCCGCTTAAATTAGGCAAATAGAAACTAATTTATTTGATTTTTTTTCACATGCAACAAGTTTCGGGAAAAGTAGAATGGAGTGTACAGTACTTGTCAATGTGTCTCATGTTAATGACAATCACCTGAAATTTAAACCGAACAAAACCTTGGAAAACAACGGGGTAGCGTCATTAAAAATTGAACTTTTGTCACTTCTGAGTAGTGATTTACTAACGATCATACATGATTATGTTGGGTGGTCGCTTACCAGAAACAGAAAACAAAAGAATATGTCAAATTTCTGGCCTAAAAAGTAGAAATTTGAGTGGTGGTCGCTTACGAGAGAGCTCTGGGAACAGTATTTAACTGAGAGACAAAACGGTTGTTTACGAAGTGGTCGCCTACGGGAAGTCGTTGCTTACGAGAAGTGGTCGCTATGAGAGAGTTGACTGTAGTTTCTTTGAAACTGGTTTATCTGAGACAACTAAGACAACGATCATCATACGTTGAAATTTGCGACTTGCAACTCTCTAACGTTCTGGGGGAGCGCGATGAAACACGTTTAGACAAAGAATTGTTATGGTGCATGAAAGCAGTTCGTCTGCGAAAACTAAATCTTCCCAGCTGCCTCTGTTGGTGAACCTTAAAGTAACACGCAGTGAGAAGTAAAAATGTTTGCGAAGATTCATCCCAAAACTAAGCGTTCAAGCGTCTCCAATACAAACCAGGCCCTTTCACGCAGAATGAATACTACAAGTCGAGATGATATTTCACAGTGGACCGCGAGAATATTAATCCCTCAAACTCTTACCTCAGATACCCATATCCCAGTAGCTGGCATTGTTGTTTTTAACCTGTAAAGCGGGTGGAGGAAATGCACTATTTTCACCTCTTCTTGAGGACTACTTTTATTGCTTTAACATAGCGAACCATAGAATAATGGTTGAAAAGACCCCAGAATCTGTACTTAAAACATCTCATTTACAGGAGCCTCTTGTAATTTTCCTCAATATTTCATAGGTAGCAGCAATTTCGGGGTCACCTGAATACAGAATGGCAGTGAGAAAAAATGCGTGGATAGACAAAGGTATTCCGTAATATGCGGTAAATTACCTTGTTTTTGGTTGCTGTTAATTGACGGCTCTATAACCAAAATTAAACTTAAATAAGACGGTGCCGTTCTTCAAAAAAAACAAAACAAAAAAAAAACACGATCTGTGCACGACCTATATAGAACTATTCCGTACTTCTTAAAAGACGTTAAACGAACATCCATTGCTTAATCTTAGTACAGTACCACCAGAGGGAACTGAATCACTAAGTCGCAAAGGGAACTCAATGCGCGCTCAGTTTTGATGTTTGCGAGGTTCAATCCAACAGAGCTGTTTGATAGGAGCCCAGTGTCATTCTCTCGCTGCATGAAATTCAAGTTTCGCATCTCCATTATCTCTGCTGGGAGTGATTCTTGAGTGAACTCTTATTAAATGATATGCCCACGAGATTTGATCAAACAAGGGCATTATCTGATCAGGAATGAAATATCTTCCAATGGGGTGAAACGTGATCTAATCAGGTGTGTTTTGTGTTCACCATGATCGAAACACACGTGAGGTGTCTTGTGAAGTTTCTATGTCAAACAAAACGGGTTGTTCATAATGACTTCGACCGAAGAGGAAGCTATGAGTGTTTGAAAGGCTAAGGCCACAAAATGACTGTTACAGTCATTCACAGCTCTATGTCCGCGCGGGATTGTAAGGTAATGTTGCTTAACGCCGCATGAACTATTCAAACATTATTTGACACAAAACACTTGCTGTGAAACATGCAAAACCAACATCATCATCTCTTACACAACTTTATAGAAACAATTTAAGCTTCTCAGCATGTGAACGTACCTTAATTAACTTGAACTTTTTCTTCGAATGTACGCCATGTTTGCTGATTTGTTTCAAAGATCAAGAGTACCACACTCTCGAGGAACTTTACAAAGCCTTAAAAGAACGAAAAGTCATCGGTGCTTTGATCGATACATACAATGGGGGAAGCAACAAAGACATGTTTGACACTGAACATCTGCGAGTCAACAAGATTCTGGATTACTCTTCAACATACGGAGTTGTGATGGGTAAGGAGGCCAGAAAACTTAGGATGTGCTTCAAAGATTACATCCAACATGCCTTTGCTAACGAAATATCACATCACATACAGAAGAACACAGAGCAGTCAAAGGTGAGCAAATCATCTCATTGCTTTTGAAACTAGTTGAACAAATACATCCATACCTGGCATACAATGTTACTAAATAAATTATTGCCATTCTAAAAGCTTGGTGTACGAAAGTGAATTTAATTTTTTTTGAGCTGGTGGGAATTGACCAATATTCCCTATATGAATTTTAGAGAAATTCATAAAACGTGCTCTCAAAATTTAATTCCAGTGTCCAGACAACAATGTTTGTGCATCTGAAAAGGTACAACATTGAGAGACCTTTCCTTGTACTTTTCATCAATTGAAGATGAAAATAAGGTAGACTACGCTGGCATTCTCCGATTCCCTTTAATATAAAGTACAGCCAGCATCAACCAGAACGCTAAACCTACTGACCAAAACCAATTTCCTACGAAAAAGATAAAAGCAAAAGTCTATAACGCATCACATGCAGCACATGCCATCACAGATGGAGAATGAAAATATCTCCCTTTTTCTAAGGCAGTGGGCAAATAGAGTTGGGCTAGCAACCAACCATGAAACGATGGTAGCCAATGGCTCAACGACACTAACTTTTGTAAAAAGGAATCCTTTACTTCATACCATTCGTGGGGGTGTTTACGGTAAAGCTTATCCTTAACCTTTAAATGGCATAGTTCGCCGAGTGTTCGCCATAAACTTAGTGGTAGACCACCTCATGATTACTGGTGTACGAAGTCATGGATTCAACTCTCCTCAGGTACTGAATTCCAGTTTGTCCCAAGCCCATGCCAAAATCAACATAAACTCTATAGTTAAAAGTACTTTGCATATCATATTGTTGAATCAAAGGTCAGTTGCCTGTTTTGATCAGATTTTTAGCCTGGCTTGTTCGAAGCTCGCAACGGTAGAGTTTTTGGTATTTTTTTGAACAATAACTTCTTAGCTTTTATCAGGTTCACGACTTATTCTGGCCTACTCAATAAATGTTCATAAAGTCAGGATTCCGAATGGATTCTTAATCACCCAAGGTCCTATTCAGAGTATTCGCGGTACTCAATAGCGTCGGAATTTAGAGGGAATATGAAAGGAGAATCGAGAAGATCCTTACTATTTTACTTTGGTAACAACAACAAGTTGTGAAACATTAACACGGTCATCACATACCATCCCCCAAGGAACCGCTCATAAATTCTGCCGGGCAGGTTAAATGGTATCAAAACAACTACATGCTTGGTTTCTTGTCCTTTGACAGGAACCTCCAGATCCATTACCGGTAGAAAGATCTACAGGACTATTTGACAGTCAGAGCACAGTGTTTCAAAGGACTTTGCTCATTACCACCACACTCTTAATATCGTCGCTTATGTTGGGTACCATCTATGAAGTGGGGCGACTCTTTAGAGCTCGATCCAAAGTTCAACCACAGGGTAGGGTTTTTTTGCTTTTTTTTTTCATGAAACCTTCATGAAAGGTTGTTCATTTTTGAGCCTGCCCATCGATCGGTCGGTCATCAGTCCGTTAAGAAGGGTGGATTAGTAATGTACATTTTACGTCCTCGAGCAGGTAAGATTCAGAAAATATTTAAAATTCATCTTGCATCAGTTAGAGCTTCAGCTTGTCCATTACGGAGACAGCCAGCCAACCAGCCAGACGGTTGAAATAATAAAATATATATTTCAAAAGTGTCAAATGTCTCCTAAAAACACAGACGTTTTGGGTATATGGCCCTTCTTCAGTGTGGACAATAGCCGTGGGAAACGCAATCGCCTAAATAACCGTTAGGTGAAAGTATCTGCCGGGATAGGGAGCAGGAATGGCACAGTGGTGAGAGCACTCGGCCCGGGTTTGATTCCCGCACTCGGCGCCATATGTGGGCTAATTTTGTTGCTGGTTCTCTTCTCTGCTCCGAGAGCTTTTTGTCCGGGTACTCCGGCTTTCCCCTCCCCTCAAAAACCAACATTTTCAAATTCCAATTCGATCTGGATGCACGGACATCTTTGAACGAGTTCATTTGAGCTCTTTGATGTTCCGTGGGTAAACAAATTACATTTACATTTTTTATCCGCGCGTGTCTTCAGTAGCGCGCGGAATTATAAGTTATAATTCAAATGAGGTTAAAATTGATATTAAGGCCTTTCGGTTAGACAGTTCCCAGCTGGAAACTCAATTTCATTTCACGTTATTTTCGGTGGACATTTGTTCCCCCGCAAAAAACCACGCCACGAACTTGGACATCAGAGATACTGTGACCCGTGGAGTTGAAAAGCTGGGCCACAGGAAATCCAGGAATGTTATTACGTATTACATCAATCCTCACACCGAGCTACAAGGCCCCAAGTGCTCCTTTCATATTCGAGACCAATTCACCTGCCGAACCGATAATCTTATATACTGCATATCTTGCCTCTGCTGTCCCCTTCTTTACTGGTGAAACAGGACGAAGCCTCAGGAGTCGGTTCGGTGAGCATACGTAATATATATATTTAGGCAAACCTAAAAGCGGAGTTCCACAGTTCTTTTTTTATTGTATGGCATTTACCGATAAAATAAAATCAATGCCAGAACTCTAGTAAGAACTTCTGCATTGTGATTATAGTTTTTACTGTTTTGCTGCAGAGCCACAGCCACCATTCAAACATGTGCTAACATACATTTTCGATTTATCATCGGCCTTTGCCACGTTGGATCAAGGGACTACATGACCAGAACATAAACGATTTTACTTCATCACAGTTTAATTACATCCGATTACATTTCAATACAAATGGTGTAAATCTCTAAACTATAGATTAACAGTCCCAGTGTCTCACTTTTAAATCCAACATCACAACCGGTTATGTGCTTTGGCTAAGTCACAAATTTTCTAACATGTATCGTTGACATTTCAACCTCAACCAACCGAAATATTCCACAACAAAACAAAATGGTAAAACCCCAAAGTGGGTACTCTTCGACACCACCCAAAAAAGAAGAAAAGTACTTTGTTGGCCTTGTTTTAACTATTTTATGGCATCATTTTTGTGATCTATAAGAGTAAAGATAATAGAAAAGTGCCGTCTGTGTCCTTTGTACAATAGCACCGAAAAACATTAAGCGAAAATGACTTTAACTTTTCGTTGTGAAAAGTGGCTGCAGCACGATAAGCCATGAATCAACTCAGGTGATCAACTGCAAATGGTTGAGAATGGTTTTATTCTTGACCTCGATCAACTACAAATATTGCAAACTACAAACGTTGACTACGAGTCGTGGGCGGTATCATTTTTTACATCATTGTTTATGATAACATCTGATTGGCAATGACAACACACAAACAAATCGGTTTCAGAAAAACATTTGTCAATAAACATTAAATTAAAGACGAGGTTTTTACTGCAATTAGCCCGTTAAGTCTACGATTTTTTAACTAACAACGAGAATTGCTGTGAGGGACGACATATTGCTGGCATTTCGACTGCTAAAGCTGTTAAAAATGGCTTATGGTACTTTGCGAAACGAAACGAAACGAAACGAAATGGTACTTTGCGAAATGGTACTTTGCGAAACGGTACTTTGCGAAATGGTACTTTGCGAAACGGTACTTTGCGAAATGGTACTTTGCGAAATGGTACTTTGCGAAACGCTACTTTGCGAAACGCTACTTTGTGAAATGGTACTTTGCGAAACGCTACTTTACGAAACGCTACTTTGCGAATAATAACTTCTGCTAACCTGTTGGCGCGTTCTCTCATCCTTCACTCGTGTTGTCACCGGCAGCATGGCTTCGATCGATCGTCATGGTGCTCTCTTCTTCCGATTTCGATCGCAAAGGCCTCGGTCATTTCCGCGAAATTTGACCTCTCAGCGGTGGCCCGCTTCTCACAGGTAGGCTTATTCACCAGAAGCAACACTCTGCTCTCTGTTAAACTACGTTCAGAATGAGAGTGCGTTGGCCGCCATCTTGTTTTGCGTGGCTACTGGAAAAATAAACAGGCCTTCGGACCGGACTTCGGACACTATGGACCAAAACCATGGCTCAATTTTTGAGCTCCGCCGAAAACTACGAAGAAGCAGTTTTGATATCCGACCCACGCAAAGCAAAACGAAGTGTGAACTCCGTTTCGAAACTGTAAAGTCTGACGTTGCTACGTGGTTACGCAGCCATGTGTATTTCGGATACTGATTAACACCAGGGTAACACTGCTAATTTCGCCGCTCTGACAGACTGCAGTCACTTGCAAATAGAGGTACTAGAAATCTTTCGGGTGTTATAAAAGATCTTCTGTACTGTTTATTTGTGAAAAGTACCATTTCGCAAAGTACCATTTCATTTCGTTTCGTTTCGTAAAGTACCGTAGAATGTGTGCAATGGACAAGAATCCAATCCCATCTGCTTGTTGTTAAGGATGCCAGAATAAGCTCTGGCCTGGAGAGCCAAGTGGATCATATGCACACCTGTTGTCTTATCTGGGGTCCGATCCGTATTGTCCATAGTGTATGAAGTCCAGTCCGAAAGCCTGTTTATTTTTCCAGTAGCCACGCAAAACAAGATGGCGGCCAACGCACTCTCATTCTGAACGTAGTTTAACAGAGAGCAGAGTGTTGCTTCTGGTGAATAAGCCTACCTGTGAGAAGCGGGCCACCGCTGAGAGGTCAAATTTCGCGGAAATGACCGAGGCCTTTGCGATCGAAATCGGAAGGAGAGAGCACCATGACGATCGATCGAAGCCATGCTGCCGGTGACAACACGAGTGAAGGATGAGAGAACGCGCCAACAGGTTAGCAGAAGTCATTATTCGCAAAGTAGCGTTTCGTAAAGTAGCGTTTCGCAAAGTACCATTTCACAAAGTACCGTTTCGCAATGTAGCGTTTCGCAAAGTACCATTTCGCAAAGTACCGTTTCGCAAAGTACCATTTCGCAAAGTACCATTTCGCAAAGTACCGTTTCGCAAAGTACCATTTCGCAAAGTACCATTTCGTTTCGTTTCGTTTCGTTTCGCAAAGTACCATAAGCCGTTAAAAATCGTGTTTACTTTTGGCAAGGAGTTGTCGATCTTAGCGAGAGTTTTCCAAATGTCAATCCGGCTCTTGTTCCTAACAAAGCGGAGCCGAGGATTTAAACCGTTCGAACTTCGTTTGGCTTTTCTTCAACCAATTTTGTGCCCAAAAATGAGCGACAGCAGGGAAAACGAAGAGTTTGGATAGAAAACATTTGGAAAAAACACGAGCATCTTTTAGTCCAAACCAATTTGAGATAAAAGCGTGAAAACAACAAAACCTAAGAAAACAAAATACGATACGAATGTTTCTTCGGCGTTTTGGCGTTTCTTGGAAAAATAAGACAAGTAACAAACATAACTCGTGAGCAACCTAGGCAAATCGCTAGTCCGAGTGTTCTTGACATAAGTATCTGTATAAAAGACAAAACAGGAATACTAAACCTGCGGATGCGGACAGTTTAGGTCAGTCAAAAATCACTCCGAACGCAGAGGTGACACAATACCCGTCATTTCACACAAGATCATTGCTTTGCTAAGAATTGCGGCGAGGGACAACATATTGCTGGCGCTGCAACTGTTAAAAATCGCGTTTACTTTTGGCATGGAGTTGTTGTTCTTTCGGCGAGAGTTTTCCAAATGTCAAACTTACCTAGCGGGGCCGAGGTTATAAACCGTCCGGACTTCGCTTGGCTTTTCTTCAACAAATTTTGTGCCCTAAAATGAGCGACAGTAGGAAAAAACGAAACGTTTTAGGATCCAAGATGAAATATTGGATAGAAAACATTTGGGAGAAACAAGAGTCCAAACCAATTTGAGATGGAAGCGTGAAAACAACAAAACGTAAGAAAAAAAGAACCGATGCGAATGTCTCTTCGACGTTTCTCGTAGAAATCGGAAAAAATAAGACAAGTAACAAACCGAGACAAATCGCTATTCAATTTTCTTGGCATAAATGTCCATATAAAAGACAAAACAGGAGTACTAACCTGCACACAGTTTAAGTCAACCAACAATCACTCCGAACGCAGAGCTTAAGCAGAAGCGGTCATTTCACACAAAAGTAAGTCTTATTACGTCTCATGCCTATCAAGGAAGCTTGTTCAATCAAGGATTTTAGCGGCAAAACCGTCCACTTTAATACACAACAAGGTCCGAAGACAGCGTATAATTACTGAAACCTTGCCAGACCACACGATAGCTTATGCAGGCAAACACGGGGAAAAGCTGAAACTTCCTGACACTTGGTAATGTTTTTACAGCTTGACAAGAGATGCTCTCTTTTTCGCTGTTCCTCACTATAATTTCGTCTCTTTTCTCGAGCCTTTTGTTGTTCTTTCTCCCGTTGCTCGTCAGTACGATTCAGTCTGTTTACTCGAGCCCTTTCTTGTTCTTTCTCCCGTTGCTCGACAGTACAATTCAGTCGGTTTGCTCGTGCTTTTTCTCCTGCTGTTTGTCACTGATACTCTGCCTGTTTACTAGTGCCCTTTCTTGTTCTTTCTCCCGTTGTTTGTCACTGATACTCCGCCAACGAATAGACAAAACTGACTTTGTTTCAAAACTGTCTTCAAAATTTGGCCATGCAATTTCCCGCCACAAAAACGCGGGTTGAGAACTGCGTGTATGGGCAAATGATCTTTCCAAAAACAGTCCATATGGAAGCGCGCCTACATGCGAGCTTGCACACGAAAGGGTTAACTGGAGTATCACATTTGACTTTGGCTTACATGATGGGGTGGACGTATGTACGGTCGGACGGTCGGTCGGACGGTCGGTCGGTCGTACGATGACGTCATAACCATATTTTCTTACCAATGGTGCTCCGCGCGCGCGCGCCTTCGGCGCGCGCGGAGCTCCGCTACTAATATTCCTGGATTTCCTGTGGCCCAGCATTTCAACTCCACGGGCCACAGTATCTCTGGTGTCCAAGTTTGTATCCTGTGGCTCCTCCAGACCTGTATTTTCATTGGTCCCTATGACCTGTAGCTTCTTTTGTTATCAGGGCTAGAAGTATTGTTTGTGTTGTGCCATGTATTGTTTCGTTCTCTAATCACAGACCGCGTCGTCTGCACAGCTACGGGGTCTCTCAGTTCGTGGCGTGGTTTTATGCGGGGGGACAAACCTCCACCGAAAACAGCGTGCAGTGAAGTTGATTTTCCAGCTGGGAACTGTCCAAATGGCCTAAATATAAATTTTAACTTCATTTGAATTGCGCGCGCTACTGGAGGCACGCGCAGATACTTTCATTTAACGGTTATTTAGGCGATTGTGTTTCCCACGGTTTTTGTCCACACTGAAGAAGGGTCATATACCCGAAACGTCTGTGTTTTTAAGAGACATTTGCCATTTTTGAAATACATTGTTTTACTATTTCAACCAAACCGCTGATACGCGTCAAGTGTCACGCATCACCAGTGAACCTTCCGTTCATCGTTTAACGTCAGTCAGTCAGTCAGTCAGTCAGTCGGTCAGTCAGTCAGTCAGATTGTACAACTAGTCATTTAAAGTAATATACCCGAAACGTCTGTGTTTTTAAGAGACATTTGCCATTTTTGAAATACATTGTTTTACTATTTCAACCGAACCGCTGATACGCGTCAAGTGTCACGCCTCACCAGTGAACCTTCCGTTCATCGTTTAACGTCAGTCAGTCAGTCAGTCGGTCAGTCAGTCAGATTGTACAACTATGAGTCATTTAAAGTCAGTGGCCAGTCAGAGTGGAGATGTTCCGTTAACACTCAGAAATCAGTTTGCAAGGCAGTCACCAGTCAATCAGTCTGGACATTTTTCAGCCAGTTTATGGCTTTAACGTCAGTCAGTCAGGTTGTAGAACTAGTCATTTATACTCAGTGGCCCGTCAGAATGGAGATGTTCTGCTATCATTCAGAAATCAGTTTGCAAGGCAGTCACCAGTCAACCAGTCTGGACATTTTTCAGCCAGTTTATGGCTTTAACGTCAGTCAGTCAGGTTGTAGCCGACTAGTCATTTATAGTCAGTGGCCAGTCAGAATGGAGATGTTCCGTTGTCAGGAAATCAGTTTACAAGGCTATCAGCAGTCAATCAGTCTGGACGTTTTCAGCCAGTTATGGCCAGTCACACAAAACATCAGTCAGCCAGCGCACTCAGACGGTGACACATGCAACGAGTCAAATACAGATGGATTCGGGGAAACAAAAACTTGATAAAAGGGTCCTTTTCCCTTTTGAAGTGCTGATGTTTGAAAATACCTCTAACACGTAATTACTTTTCTTCAAGATCTTCGAAAAGCATTTGCAGTTGAGATGAAGAAAATGGTGGAAGAATTTAATCAAAACATGAACAGGATTAAGGTCACCATGGCTTTGCGACACGAAAATGAAAGAAAACACTTTTTAAAGATGTACAGGAAACACCCAAAAAGGAAGTATGAGGATTGTGGGTCGATAGGAGCGACAAGCGAGGAAGAGCTAAATGTTACCAAACAACCTAAAGAACAGGAGGCCGACTGCTAATGTCAGAAGCGGATATCTATTAGAAGCAGTCGAGTATGAAATTTGCCGAGAGAAGATAAGCGTGAAAAAAGGAGATTTTAGCAACAGAAAACATGTTTACCTGTTCCCCGACCGTAGATGACAGTCTTCTTACCAGTGTAGTAGGGTTCAATTGCTTTTGCGCGCAGTGTAACTTGGGTGGACAGAAGGGAATTCAAGTCGCAAGTCAGGTTCAAACGCCAAACCTTTTTACGTTAAAGTCACAAGTATGAAGACACAGAGAAGCACTTTGCTCACTAAGTTTCGCTGATAAAATTAGTGGAGAGCAAACAAACAATCAAGGACTACAAGCCTATATCTTTTCAATAGGTTTTCTGTGGACACTCTCAAATTCCAAAATACTAATTTCCACGTAAATTGAATTGATAGCTTTCCTTCATGCACCATAGGGCAAATAAAGATTAAACCAGCCTTTTTCTTGGCGTCTTTGAAAGTCTGTGTTACACATGTTCTACTCTATGCGATATGTTGCTTCGATCAACCTCATTTCATTATAATTTTCTATCAAGATGCCTGATTTTACGATAAACTGATCTTCCATAGCCTAGTTTGAAAAAGATTAAGGGCCTCGCGCGCGTTTCTCGAAATTCCCGAAACTTTTCGGGTGCATTTCGGGTTTTTTTTTTTTTTTTTTTTTTACGATTTCTGTGATATTCTTGAAAATGGGCAAACATTTTCACCTCAGCTATTTCCAAATAGTAGGTGGATGACGGGATCTGGTCAACCTTAAAGAATTAAACGACCAATCTCAACGTTATCTTTCATGGGATGGTGTCAATTTATCGATTACTTAAAATTTGAAACTCGCCCCAGTTCCTTGCGCAACTCCCAAATGGACAATAGATTTACGAACATCGCAATTATGAACGCAGCCAAAGCAACTAAGGCATGAAATGAAAATCTCCAAATATTCTTATTAGAGCTGGATTCTTGCTTAATACCCTTGCGATACCACTGGAGTGCTGTACCAACTGCAAAGTGGCTTCGTTATTTTGGAAGTTCGTAACACATCCTTGCCAATTTTAACCACCCCACTGGTCATAAGTCATAAATGCCTCCTTTGATGACCTTCTTCCTTGGAAGAGCAAGAGTAAACATTATCACAAAAAAGCAAAAACAATGAAACAAACAAAGACGTTTGGTGTGCCAAGAGTATCAGTCTTATCGGTTTCCTTCGTCACGTTCTGTGAACGCTTAGACGTATGTAGGTGGCAAAACTATCCTTTAGAGTAGGCAAAACTGGTTTTGCTTAGTTTTTTCTTTTCTTCACTTTATATGCTAGTTTTCTTCAGGGTATCAGTTGTCTTAGCTTGCGAAAGATGTTGCGTTTTTCTCGGCTCTACTTGCTGGTAGGAGCTATAACTGTTTTCAGTTTTTTAGGCTAATTGCATACATATGGGTATTTTATTATTTCGTTGTCCGGCTACTTAAAGGGTTTTTGAATTGTTGCTTTCGTACAAGGTGCTGACAGAGATCTACTTAAAAGCGCTGGAATGACTTCGTCCCTGCTGTATGAAATAGCTTGAAATATTGTTCTTAGACAAATAGCGTTAGAAACAAGAAACCAAACAAACAAATAACAACTAACCAAGTAAACACGCATTTAGGGAGAACAGTAGCATTCCCTCGGGTTCGCTCGAGTCAATCATATAGACATAACTATTGTATAAAATACCCTATTAAATTAGTTTATTGGATAATGCCGCCCTAGAGGTTTGATTGGCTTAGCTGAGCCATTATACCATGCTCTACAATAATGGTAACTGTACGCGTCAGTTTATGTTTATACAAAATATGGTAGGAACCATTTATCCATAATCTGGTCCGCTACTACCATCTCATATCCGACGCACGCTTGTGGGATAATTGTTAATTAGCTTGGATGGAGCCGCAAAATAGCATTCAGTTAGTTCAAAATCGTGTTATTGCTATCTTTATAAAGCAGTATCTATTAGATTCTTTTCGCTCAAAGAGAGTTCATTTTGGAATCCTGGGATAAAACGGCTGATATAAACAAAATGATTTTTCCGTCATCACCGGGCGAGAACCATACTAGGCAAAAACTGATCTTTGCTCTTCGGCGTATGAATGCACCCTTGTTTTTCCAGAAACCTCTCTGTCAATACAGTTCAAGAACTGAAATTGTACTGGTTTATGTAGTTAAACAGATGAGATGCTTAGCTTGTCACCGTAAATGCTACTCTGGCGCCATGCTAAGGGGAAAGAATCAAAAGTATCAGCGACTGAACTGTTAAAAACCAAGAGAGAAAATATTATGATGGCCACGCACTGACGCAGCATAGCATAGAAGATTAAGAGCATTACATCGACAAGTTTCGCGAGAGCTGAGCTAGGTCTTCATATTAAAGGGTAACTCTATTTTGAGGATTAACAACCATAAACAGTAAAAAAAAATAAAATAATAATAATAATAATAATAATAATAATAATAATAATAATAATAATGAGCGAATGGGTTGACGAACAAATGAGAGACGGCACGAATGAATGAACCCACATTTCAGATCAACAATCAGAAGACAGTCATGTACAATTTAAAAAAAAAAATGGTTCCGAGGCGTAAAATAACAATTCACAATATTAATATTCCGCAGTTCATTTGGGATTCATTTCATATATATTTTTCACAATCTAAGTAGGATTTATTCAAATACTTTGCAAGCATTGCGGGCCTGCTTGTTTCCCATGATCCTCTGGTAGCGATTTATATTTTCACTTGTCATGTGCTCGGTCGGAAAAGTTTACACCATGGAGGTTATTTGGGTAATTTTGTTTCTTTACAGAGGATCTCTTACTGCATGAGGTACCAGCTCGTATTCATTAGTTTATTTGCATTTATTTCGTTTCGGTATCGCTTTAGTTACCGCTATTTTTTTTTTTCATTTTAGAACCGCACGCTTATGTATGTTGTGTTTCGTGTGTATCTCATCAGTAAGAAAATTAAACCATTTATAAGCTAAACTGGAGCTTATAATCTATTTTCAACCGGAATCTCATTTTTTAATTTTTTGATTTTAAGAAAATCATTAGCTTATACATTAAGATTCACAGAGTTCGTTTTCAAACTGACCCAAGCAGTTACTAAACTACGTAGGCGTGTGGAAGGTAGGTGGGTACAAGTCTTCACATTTTCATATCTGCTAAAGTGCTAGATACAGAAGGGCAATTAAGTCCACTAAGCTGATTTTTCGTTTTGTCTATGATTCAGAAGTGTTCAGCGAGTTTTATAGACCTGTAATTTATATTGTTCGAAACATGTTCCATGGCGTGAAAGGAAACAGGTACACGTTTTAATCACGAAAATGGAGGCTTTATACAAGTACCTTCGGCAAACAAAAGGCGCCAAATTGTCGAGATTTTGATAGATTCTTAAACAAATCAAATAATAAAAAAGTCAAATCGCCCCCCTTATTTGCAAACCACTCTAGAGCGGACTCAAATACCTCACAAATAACTGACAACTGTACTTAGAAATTGTTATTCCATGCACGTAACTCATTTCGAAGTCAAAAATAACAACGTCATGGTTTTTGGTTGTTTTTCGTTCACAACTCCTTTACAATAAGGAAATTTTCTCAAAAGGTTCACCACAAACACGAAACTTGAAAGGAACAGACAATTTGGAGTGTTATTGCCATCATTTTTCTGCCGGAAAACGAGATTTAATGTGTTCTGTTTAAGATGGTATCCACCACGGAGAGCACAGGTCATAAAGGCAGACGCAAGGTAGTTAGAAACGCTAATAACAATTTTCAGAAACGATAACGTGCTAGTTTGTGTTTCTCAAAGTTATGCTTTTCCCTCATAAATTTCGTGCTAGAACATAACAAATAAAAACAAAATTTTCGCTTACACACGTCTACTTAGCCTCGTTTGCCAAGGCGACATCAGAACGTTGTCTATTAAAAGCGAGATATGTTAACTTTTATTCTAGAACATTGAATGGCTAATCGGACGTCTTTTCTTCCAACGTAAGCAAGAACAGCCAGGTGGTATCCACCTCCGCGCCTGATACACCAGAGTGGTAACACCTTTTCTAAACACAACTTACGAATTAAATTATGTTTGGTTTGGTTAGATGAGCTGATATTAAGCTAAACAGGGAGCCCCCGCCGGGGGCTATATAGTCTGTGCGTCCCCAAAGGGTATGGTTTTTGACACAAATTTGAGTCGCGTATGGTTTTCAAGGGAATCGCGAGGGCGAATAAACGTCTCCAAATGATCATGAATAATAGTGAAAGAGAAGTAATCAAAATATATCATTCGAGTTGAGTTTCATCAATTCTTAAACTCAGCTCGGCACTGATGCGAGACGTAATTTACACGCCACAACAAACAAAGCTAGTGGCAAAATTTGTAACTGCAAAGTATTTATCTACAAAGCGGAAATGGTTCCACAAACACAAACAAGGAGATAAAATGTAATCACGAACTAGAACTAGTGTGGAAAATGGCATTTTTTTTGTCTGAAATAGGGTCACGATTAGGAGAACCGGACGGCACACCCCTACCAAGGATTCCGAGGAGTACCTACCCGGGAGGGAACCGCACGGGTGAGATTCATAAAGAAACTTTATGGGCTTGGCTCTACGAAGGGCCATCGCTGGAAGTATCAACTCTGGAATATCCGAGCGGCCTCATCAATCTTCACCCAAAAAGGAAGACTTCTCTTATCTTACTTTATCTTGCAGCCAGAAGTTGAGAATGTCGACCTCAAGCTTGTTAAATATTTGTCAAAGGGAAGACAAACCGGAGACAAACAAACAAATTTCCATCTTTCAGTGCTTCGTAGGTAAGACGGGCCCTACACTGAAGCAGCACAGTTTTGGATTTATCTGGGACGAAAGTTGAAATCTCCATTTGTTAACCGAGCGATAGGTTCAGTTGCTGAGAAACGTACAGCTTGACATGGCCCAGCTGTTCAAACAATCAGCGAACTCTTTTGCTCGATACTAAGTAGCACACTGAGGTTTACGTCAGGCTTGTTCAGATAGTTTTAAACTAATGGTAAACGGAAGGCTGAGTCACAATGGAGACTATCAGAAACTGAAAATTTGAGCGGGGTGGGGGGATTTCTTGGGGTGGGGTGGAGCTAAGCATGCATAGTTTAAACCTCAGTGAGCAAGCCAAGAGACAAACCTGACGATTCTCGGACATATCTCTCAAGCTCGCGTTCGTAGTAAAATGCATGCACTTATTTTGTCGTTTAATTCAATGTATCCAATGTATGGAAATCGACATCTTAAACTGACCGGAACTCGGTGGCTCGTGGGAGGGAGGGTTCGTCCGAACCCCCCGAGAATGACGAGAAAAATTTTATAACTGTAAACACTTTTTCTGGATTTCTGCGTGGCAGTTTCAGGTAAAGAATATGTCATACTTTCAGAAGCAGAGGAAGGAGAGTCCGTTTCCAACTTGTTTTCTTAATACAACAGTTGCAGTACTTCTGCCTTAGCGTTGCCGACTGAAAGTATCCTGAAGAAAGTAGTGCTCGTTTGGAAAGACCGATACGTGACATATACATAATATTTGAAATTACTTTTGGGTTTTTATCCTTTACACTGAATAAAACCACGATAAAGATCACGTTAAACATTTCGGCAATGACTAATTTCGTTGAGGACTAAAGCGAGGGGGATTATGAGCAAGGAAATAAGACGAGGGGATTATGAGCGGGGGAGTATATAACGTTTTGTTTTATGCCACTGTTTCAGCTCCGTACTCCCCTGTTACGATCAAAGCAGCCATCAGCTTTTGAGACAGTTGGCAATTGTCAGCGTTATTATTATCTCGAAAATAACAAAAGAAACCTAGTCAGCTGAAACATTGGTCTTCATAGTCAAACAGAGAAGAGAAAAGGATCAGACGAATTCGCCAAACATCATATCTTTGTGTTTCGGGAAAAAATATATATGCACGGCATGAGCTTGTGAAGATCATTACCAATTCAAGATCGAGCCTGTGAGCCTGAGACAGTAATCGATAGGTAAAACAGTTAATGGACAGACGTGCAAACATTGGGATATCAAAACGACGGACAAGTCGCATCAACAGCTTGGACAGTTTGTCTGTTTGCAGAGTGACTCAGTTTGTCATTTCCCGCCTGTAGGCTGTAGATTTCATAGCCTCACCTTGAAACTATGATTAACGTGAAATCCATAGAGACGCACTCGGCTTAGCTTGTATCATATGAAAAGGGCGATATTTAAAATTGTCATTCAATGGAGGTATTCTCCATATTCAAGCAAAAAATATGCAAAACCTGTAAGGCGAAAAGCAGGACAATATGTAATAAAATGCTTGCTTTATTCGCTAATTCTTCAGAAGGAAATTTAATGTATATGTAATTCCCTTTTCAAACTTTAGTGAGACAAGAGTTAAGATTGTGATTATTTTAGAAACGGCGCGCGGCACTGACTCCTGTGTAAGTAATTAAAATGTAACAAACTACGAAAAAATAAAAACAACCGAGGTGTTTTTTAGAAAAACTGAATAATACGTTCGTTCAGCTGCGTCCCTTTGTCACTGAGGTAATAATTGGGAATAACCCTCAGTTCAGTTTTGATGAAAGTTTACCGAGAAAAACAAATAAGGAAAATACCAAACGATTCTCAGAAAACACGATTTCCTTTTAACACATGGCGAGAAAGAGTACCAGTTAACAGTTGCTCAGGCGCAGTATATTCAAAGTGACGGTTCAAAAACTGCAAGCCTAATTTGGTCTGCTTCGCGCCTTATCGACATTCTGCAACGAGAAGCGAGAAGCGTCGCAGGGCTAGCGAACTAAAATCGTGAACTTTAAATACTGTTCCTTATTTTCTGTTTTTGTTGTCTTATTTTATAATAATCATAAAACTGCCGAATAAATTCAACAAAGGTCAAAGTTTTTTATTATATAGTCTTTCTTAAGAATCAACTCCAGACATAACAATGTTTTAAGCGCTGCACGACTATTAAGGGACATCGTGTTACATTTGCAGCTAAGGATGTGAAGCTCGTTTCCTAGAAACAAACATGCCTGTTGAAAACTTCGTTGGCAAACAAACTTTGTTACCAGTGATTAATATTCTTCTTGGCCGTCACAATCGATTAAACCAGTTTGTTCTTTAAAAAAGCAAGAGAAAATTTGACAAGTAAAAAAAATTTGCAAGAAGTTGGTTATCTCTTCGCTAAAGCTGTTTTCACTCTGCTTGCACTCAGAAGCGTTGCCAAATAAAGATTACACTTCTACCAAATACAAGCAGAGAACGAAAAAAATTGGTTAGTTTTCACCGGATGACATACGTTGGCTGTCTGAAAAACTCACGTCACGACAAGCCTGTGATGAATTCGTTGATAGCCACGTAGATCAAGCCTAATCGCTTAAAAAGCCGTGTATTTCTTTAGCTAAAAAAGCACTTTTTGCGTTTCCCCCAAACTTCCATTTGCACCAAAGAGGAACAACATGGTTAAAACGCTACTAACGCTAGCAGGTGTTCCAGCCCGCAAGTTTGATTGACAACTGGGCTAAGTTACTTGCGTTTGATTGGCTTTCAAAGGCAATTACCAGCGATTTTGATTTTCTTTCACTCAGGCGTCTCATCAGTCAGTATTTGTGCTTGTGTTTTTGCGAGGCAAGCAAGCGGCCTACTGACAGTTTGTATAGAGAGTAAGATAAAGGCACCGAGTGGCGCCAATTTGGAAAGACTTTCGGGTGCAACGCACTGAAATAACCGATGTTTATTTATACGCTCAACGCCTCCCGCCTACCAAAGAGTATTTGCACGGGACATAAATATAATGTATCGTAAATCCACTCAAAATATGCCGGCTCCACAGGAATTACAGTGTTTCAAGACTGTGTTTTGCATTTAAGCGAATATCTTCTTCAGAAATCAGCACTACACGAAGCCAACGACAGGATGCCAATTCGTCGTGGCCGCTTTGCACCACAGAATACATTTTTGGAAACAATCGCGCAAAAATTCGACCGAGGAAGTAAGTAACTGACCGTAATGTACAGTACAATTATATTTTTGTTTGGCAGTGCGTTATAATGTCATTCAACCAACGAGCGGCGTTGGAGGAAGACAATTTATTTTACCGACTGCCTCGAAACATATTAATCTGGCACCGCGCGGCAACGTTTATCACTACTACTTATTGCCCAGTTGATTATTAGCAATAATGCTTAGTATTTCCTGCATGATTCTATATATCTAGACAGCAACTTCGTTCTTGGTGGCGCACAGGAAAAGAACAATTACCCTATAGTGTACTGTAGCGATGGGTTTTGCGAGCTCACTGGTTTTTCCCGAAGTGAGCTGATGCGGCGAAGTTGTGGCTGTAATTTCCTGTACGGACTAGAGACTAATCAAGAGGACATCACCAGCATACAGAAGGCTTTTAAAGCACAGGTTGAGCTTAAAAAAGAGATCATGTTCTACAAGAAGAACGGTGAGTGAAGAAGAGGCATTTCTTATTTCGATCATCCGCTAAATACTATGCTTTCGTCAATTCGCGTACAAAAAGAATTTATTTAAGAGGCGATTTTAGACTAAATACCCTGTTCGTTGGCGAGTAAAGGCAGGCTTGTTAGAGCAAGAGTAAGATTGAAGTCATCGGCGATATTAACTTATTTTTATTGCATAAGCACTCAACAGTCATACCTAATTATTTAGGCCAGACCCATGCTCGACTAAACTTCGCATTACAGTGAATTTTTATCCTAAGCTTCTTTATCGGAAGTTCCAATTAAGTTTGAGCATTCGAGAGCTATATAATACCACCGAACAATACAAAACAACTCAGAAAAAATTTACATAAGAGCTTATGACCACATTGCTGGGCACGACATTTCATCACGACGACTTCAAACCGGTGAATTAAATATGAAATCTTTGCGAGCAAATGTCCCCTTTTTTAAAAGCTCTTTTTTCGATCATTTAATCACTTGGGTTCACGGGCCTTCAAAACGGCAAGGGATAAACTGAACACGAAAATGAATTAACATTAACATTACACCTTATTCCTTGTTTTGAATTACTCAGACTAAAATTTAAATACGACCACCAAAAGCCTCAAAGAAAGTTAGCGCCTTCGATATTACCGTTAACAACTGAGCTTTTTAGTGATACACAAGCATCATTGTCGACGAACGGACAGCATAACCGCATTACAATGATCATTACCCCACAGTTGAAAGAATCGCTTTCAAATTAAATGAATGCATATGTTCTCTTGTTGCGCTTATTTCGCTCCATTGCGCGTTGTTATTTATCGCCAAATAAAAAGCCGTGTGAAGCTAAGGCCGAAAATTGTGAGCTGCTTCCTTCACTAAACAATGTTCCGAGAATGTACTTATGAAGAACATGTACATTGTTCCTAACAGCGAAGACTGTTTTGTCTCTGTCGTTGTGAATACGGACAAATTCCTTCTGGCGATTCAATACCTACTATGAAACCACTTAGAACGATAAGAAATCATTCTATTTAAAGACTGAGAAGGTTGTACGGCGAATACTCTTTATTACTGCAGATTATTGAACGAGCGAATAAGAAGCACCATCGCACGTTAATGCATACTATTACTTAACTTTCTTTCGCTCTGTGCGCAGTGGGCATGCAAAGGTTTTTAATTCAACAAAACACCATGACTCAGCAAACTAAGAAAAAATCGATCAAATCTCCAAACATTAGAGGTTTCAGTGTTTCCGATTCATTACAAAACTCTTCACAAAGCTGAATGGCGACTAAAGTTCGTCCGGTGAATAAACGACGAGATCAGGAAAAGGTCACGAAGACGTTACATTCATGACAAAAGCGGACTACATTTTTCGACCTTCCTCGAATATGAACAAAGTTTAAATCGTGTATAAATGTAACGTTTATTGTATGACGCGCAAACGCTGATTTCATGTCACATTTTGGGGGCCGACCTCACTTCGGCGCAACAGAAACGAAAGCCGTAAACATCGCATCAAAACAGATCTCATATTGACGGGCTGTTTAGTTTTTAAAGTCCTGAGTCAATATTCAAATCAGACATAAGGAATTATAGATGTCTTGCCTCTTCAACCGAGTACTTCCATGTTTCAAATCGATGAATAATATAGGAAATTGATCTTCCCAGTTGTTCGTAAAGGATTTGAATTAACTCAGCGAAACGTATATTTTACCTCCGGGCACTTGATATTAGCTTTTAAATATGAACATGCCAGTTTACCTCGATGCGGAACAGCACCGTTCACCGACCCGAGCAACCAGAATTGCAAACATGTAAATCAAGGTGAATTTATCATGGGTATTTCTTATTAAAGACGATTTAATTTTCCAAATAACAGAAAAGGAAAAGAGGATTTATACGAAATGTTTGCGCGCATTCCCTGGGTTAAAGTGTGGCAAAAAGATCTTGAGCTTTTTATCAACAGTCTCACCGACCAATTTGTTCAATTTTGTTTTGCATATTCAGGTTTTTGGCAATGAACTAACCATGCAAATAACGTATTCGCTTTACTTTGCGTTAACATTTCACGAACTTGATTTTCTTGCTTACATCTCTTTCGTGTTTGTGGCTTAACAATTTTGTTACAACGTAGTTGCAGCATTCGCCGTTAACAAGCTTTTAACTAAAACATGGCATTATGACAAAACAAACCTCAGTGTAATCACAAATTAAAAACAAAACGCAGGACTTTTCGTAAAAAATTTGAATGACAACGCCAGAAAGGCATGTTCTGCCAAAAAGAGCTTATTTAGAAATTTTGTTCGGTGTACTATAGCCGTATGTCGACAAAGCGCAGACATGGTCCTTATGTAAAATATCCTTCCCTGGCTAACTTTTCATTTCTTTTTGTCGGTGTCTCAGTTATTTCATGGACGAAAAATTGTGGTTTTAATTTGAGCTGTACACACAACTTGTGTTACAAAGGCAACTTGCTTGGCAAACACTGGAATAGATTTGGTGCCTTTGGTAAATACACGCGGTAGTACAAGATAAGCCTTATGCATATGTAAGCTTACCTTTTTCAAAAAAAGCTGATGGACTAATCAAAAGTGACGCTACATTTCAAAGAGAAATGCCAACTTAGAGAAAATAAAGTCGACCTTGTCAGTAGAGTTTTTTTTTTTAATCTGCTAGTAAGAATTTTTAATTAATCTGAATTGTTATTCGGAGCGTTTGACGCTTGTTTTAAGCGAGCGATAAGCGACGTGAAAGTGTGAATTACAAGTAAGAGAGAGCCACTGCCCTTCTCATACGCATGTATGTCTACAACGATAAAAAAAAAAACAGAATTTCCTTCACTGTAAATCTTATCTGACTAATTTCAGCGCCTTCTTTAAGCGCGAAACTTTCTGCTAGTATTTGTCAACGCATGCCACACTTTGCTGCTTATTACATACACGGCTGACACAACCGTCATCATTTTCTTGGCTGCGAGTCTTCGGTTGCTGAGCGCTTTAACACAACCTTTTTGGAGCTTTTCTGAAAAGAATTTTGAATTTCAAGACTGTTTTTTTTTTCTGCCATATGTAACGCCTAGTCCATATGGCTTGTATGGCTTGTACAAACATGCAAACGAGTGAAATGGATCCGACTCTATTGTTTTACAACACGGGTATAATTATGGTTGATGATTCCTTTTCAACGTTCTGTTTTATGAACAGCTCTTATTTTATGACAGCCACTTAAATCTTTCTGTCAAAGGGAATAAATAATGAAATGGAGAACATTTATTACAGTGAGAGCTGAGGGCAGCTCGCGAACGATAGATAACTCTCTTCAATAAAAAACACATACATATTTGAGAATTTCATTTCGCATTTTTTATTCTCACACGGAAGCCTATTGTCTCAAAATCGGAAACCTTTCTTACAAAAGTGATCGAGCTTGCTAATTTAAACTCTGCTGAAAGTTGTCGCGTTTCGGGAAAGTATTACAAACTCTAACTGCCTTCGTGCAGAATGAGGTAGAAGTTTCTTGGCTCGTGTTAATAACGTTGTTTGTTCATAACGTAGCAATTTGGAGCTTTGTGCGAAAGAGAGAAAAAATGTCTTAAGTGATAACGAGTATAGCATCACTGATTCTTGTTTCCACCCTGTGGGGGGGCAATTAAAATGAAGTGATTGCCGTCGTATATTTTTATAATACAGCCTGCTATTTTGTCGATTGTAAAATGTTAGGCGTTATCGTAGATCTCTTGAATTTTTTATTCGCCTTGAGAGGAGAAGAAATTAGCAAGACTTTTCCTTGGTCAGATATGGCAGGACTGCAAACTGAACAACGTGTAGTTAGGCTATCGTGACAAAGCAAGCTGTTACACAAAACTTCAGTGAAAAAGGACCGGATTATGGACCAAGCAAAAATAAAGCTTAAAAATTAAACAGTAGGACTTATTGGATGATCGGCTCTTCGCTTATCAAACAAAGGCAAGGCGTGAATCCCTTCAGCAACTTGTTAAGGGATGCGGAAATTGGCTACAACTAATCTTCTTAACAATCGCGCTCATCATCAACCAGGCTCGTTCTCAACCGAGTATCGCGGTTTTACATACGAGTCAGCTTTTTTGTTTTTTTATATTTGGATAAGTCCTATTCTTGACAGAAAATTCACCAAGCATCAAGGACGAGAGGGTAAAAAATTTAGACGAAAAAAAAAACTGTAGTTCCTTGGAATTGAATTGTGGATGAAATTTCAACTGACAGTTGCTAAGTTGGTTTTTCTGTGAAAATGAATGCCATGCTGGTTGCAATGCAGTCCTAATTTTCGAGACAGTAGAAGAAGTTAGAATGAAGTTTAATATCCAGCTCCAAAAATGAGACCACGTAAATGAAAGCTGTCGATCAGTGCTTTATTCTGGTTGTTTCTAGTATTTCCCGAGAGGAAAAGGTAAAGAAAGCAAGCGCATAAGTTTTACGCGTAACTGTTATTAGCCCTGCATGGCGTAACGAATCTGTTTACTGCAATTCATGATCAGACAAGCGTATTTTAAACTACTCCCCACGACTTATACCTCAAATTTCCAGTTTAAATTTTATTAAGAGAACTTCCAGACGTCTTCAACGGAAACAAAATGGAATTGTTCATTGAAACACCAAGAATTGGAATTAGACTGCCTACGGCGATGGAAGAAAAGCAAATGGAAATTTCTCTAGCGTGTGCCGTGTTTTTGCGTCAAAGGCGCACTAATATCGGTTTATGCTTTGTTTTGCAGCTGTTCCCTAAAACAACTTCCCTGCTTTTAGGAGTAAACGGTTACGTAGGACGATAACACGGCCTTTGTAATGAAACAAGGAAAAAGTAGGAGTAGCAGTCAATTCTTTGAGTATCGTAGCTCAATTGATGATGGTGTCCAAGTTGTGTGGAGCAATATCCCATACTTAAAACGGCCTGTACTAATTTAAGCTTTCCGTATATCTTGACCCTTAAATTCAAGACAGCCACAATAGAAATTTTTCAAAACTTTCCACCTGGCCGAAGGAAATGTAAACAGAATCCGCACCAAACAAACCGTGGCAGGCTCTTGAAGTATCCTAAAGAACACTGAATTCATCCTTCGCATTTCTTAACGAGGGAGTCGAGAATGTTATGAAAAACGATGCCAAGTCCAAAAAAAAAAAAAAGGGAAAATACGTGAAACTTTAAAACAATAAAATGTTGAATTAATTCACAACCATATTATTCAACACCACACTTTCCCTTAACTTGTGGATATAGTTTATGCTCGATATGCTTTTTTTTCCTGCCATCTTTATAAGCAACGTTTGATTAATATTAGTATTCAGTTATCCAACTGTACTTTGGAAGCAATATATTTTACCGGACATAACAATACGATAATTGTCTGCTAGTTCTGAGGTCAACAAGTATATTTTCAGTGCCAAAAGACATTGCGCTTATGCAAAAGAACGAAGCGCTGATGACAGAATAACTTTGACACTGTCATTGTAAAATGCGTCAGTTAGTTTTTTACTCAGCTATAATTAATCCCTTATCCATTAAGCTTCGCTATTCCTAATCGTTACCATTGCTGGTCAAATTGAAAATTTTCACAGTCGGTGCACGAGAGTCGAGGCAAATTTCTAGTTTGGGCATGCGAGTAATTAGTAAGCTCAAAACAATCAAAGTTAGTTTTTTAACAATATTTCACCTTCAGCTCGAGATCTTTGGGGAAATAAAAATCATGCTTTTCCAGCTAAACAAAATGGAAAAAAATCAAGTTTAAGCTTCCATTGAAATTACCTAAAGAAGGTTGTCTTATGTTAAATGATAACAAAAGTTAGTGACTATTACCCCTCCCTTTGGCCCGAATTAAAAATTGAAAAAGGGGGCCAAAGAGTGCATAATTTCTATAATTACAGACGCCGCCAGTTTCTGCAATTATGCTTAAAGTGGTTTAATTGCAGCCCCAAATTATTTTTCAAATTAATAGAAGACAAAGCAACTATTTTGAATGTGGACGAAAAAGAAAATGTTAGTTTTAGTACAGAAAAGCTCTCCAGAGGTCGCAAATCGATGAGTGTTGTTAAATAAACACATGGTGTTGCTCGAACGGTAATACCTGTAGTGGAATTAACAATTTGTCATCTACAACCGCAGTTCTTTTAACGCTAACACACACAAAAAACCAAAACAAACAAACAAAACAAAAAAACGATCGGCAAGTTATCTTTAAAATATTTACAAGAGAGTTTCAATGATATACTACAACGCATCGGGACCTTGTTCATAATTGCCATTGGAGGGGTTAACTATTGCTAGAGACTTCACAAAAATTAGACATCCGTATTTCTAATTTTTATTTTCCCCAGAGAACAATTTAAAAAAGTATGAAACATAAAAAAAAAACACAGACTTATTATTATTCAAACAAATCAAAATAATAAAAAATCAAACGCCATTAAGTTTAATTGATTTATTAAAAAAGGTTGCTAAATTACAGACTACATTAGCATGTCAAGTGCTAGAACGTTTGCCATGTGAAACCGCCGACTGGAGTTGAACTTAATTTCAGGTTATAAATCTGCAAGTGTTAAATTCGGAAACGTGCTGGTACTTTAAAATTTTCATGTTCGCACTTTTCAATTTCTTTTTTAAAACTCGGCTTATGGGTGTGACATCTATACGGAGAAGATCAATTCAGGTTGTGATGCATTTGAATATTATTAACAGACTCCTCTTTGCAATCTTAGCTCCTTTATTCTCGACTAGCATATTAAGTTGTTTCGAGGTCAATTCAGACAACATGATCAGAAAAAACAGGTGTTTGTGTATCACTGCCTTTATTTTACGCAAGGCAATGCATTTACGTATGCCAGTACAGGGGTTCTCAAAACATTAAGCTCTAAAAAACCTCTTGGTTTACCACACTTCAAATTTACCCATCGCCCCCGTACTCGACCCCTAGCCCTGATAACAAAAGAAGCTATAGGTCATAGAGACCAATGAAAATAGAGGTCTGGAAGAGCTACAGAATTACTCAACTCGAGTTCCCACCGATATTATGCCACCTACATGAATCCCCTGTAGTAGTAACTAGCACTCGGTAGGTCATACGTTCGATCTTTGTTTGAGAACTCAGTCGGAATATTGTTTTATTGCGAGTATGTATGCGACAGTGTTTCACTCTCATGAAACTTTAGTTTTACAATGTAATGCGTTCCTCAGCTCACTCTACAAATCTGACCTTCTAGGTCAAGTTGACCTGTCCAGTCGTGCATCTTGGTAGCAAGATAAAAGGTGCCACACAACACTAAGGAGAACCACTTGAACAAGCTAAGAGATGCTTTTAACTCAAAGGAGGCCGAAAAATAATGGTCTAACTTTCTTACAGCACTAATAAATCATTTAATCCTTTACATCCTAATAGTGATCACTACCTAACTTCTCCCTACCATGTCACCAGATCATCAATAATACAGGGCATGAGAATGCAGGAAATGATCGCCACGAATGAGTTGAGTTAAAGTTTATGCAAGTTCTCCCTTCATCTGACATACGAAACAAGTGAGAACTGAAAGGAGAATACTGTTGATGTCAGGGATTAAAGGGTGAACCTCGACTGTTACCATGGTGACAACGATGGAGACGAATTGAAACTTGAAACATTTCTTCTACGGTGGGAGTGGAGAAATCGCCCCAAATGATGTAATATTGTTAATCCACCTGCTAACGTTAAATGATACCTTGCTGGCACGGAAACATTTTGTGCTTGCGTAAATCTATTGCACAATGATATTAGGACAGTTTTGAACCAAACTATCAAATTTCCTGTGGCATTGCTCTTTTAAGTGAGAAGCCTCGTTGAATTCCACCCGGTTTACCATTAAAAAAAAACTAAAATTAGCATGTTTTCAACAAGTCCATCATTGTTTTAGTGACCCATAAAAGCTGACGATTTTTTGTTGCAGGTTTTTAATTTTTTTTTCCTTTTAAAATCACTGAAAACCAATATCGGAGGTTCCAAAAGATAAAATAAAAGGAATGAAGGCAGTCAACTGTAAAGAGGGTCCCCTATACTTTTTTTCGTGAAACGTGGTTGGGACTATTTTTTTCTCGTGAAACGTGATTTAGGTTTATTTGTTCATTCGTGTTTCGTGATTGCCGATATTTGCTTTATCGTGAACGTGAACGAATT
>OX419337.1:31620371-31757871 GCA_948470475.1 Galaxea fascicularis | reverse complement strand
GATAGTTACAGGTTGCGGTTTATTCATCTTGTATCGAATTGGTTTTCGTTTGCAACACGATAGACAAACTAAAAATATTTCTAGTTATGTAGTGTTCACAGTTCTATGACTTTTACAGTAACAGGTTTGACGGATTGGATTACCCTTAAACATTATAATCCAGTTCTACGTGTATGTAAGGAAAAGTTTTGCTTCCTAGCTTTAGTTTGTATAATTACAGTGTACTGTAGGTCTCAGTTCACAGAATCAAACTTTACACACCACAGCAATAATATTTCCACTGGACCACTCAAACCAGGTGTTAGAAAAGCATTTCATGACTCTCTGTTGTTTATAACAGCTTTTTGCATTAATCTGCAATGTTTCCATTTTCTTCCAGGGTCTCCATTTTGGTGCTTATTAGATATTGTTCCAATCAAGAACGAGAAAGGAAATGTAGTATTGTTTCTTGCTTCTCACAAAGACATCACTAAGCGAAAAATAAGTGGCGAGATCCCTGAGTCGGATGTTGGTATGTAAATGCAATTAAATCATCACCTTCATGCATTTCCTTAGACTACAAGTAGTCTGTTATTTTTCTTAGGGACAGCATATGTAAAAATTGATGCCCACAAGGGCAATATGTCCAGGCCCACGTGTTTTTCTCACTTTATCATGGCTTGGCATTTTCTGGGCTTACCATTACTGGTGATATGCATGATGGAAAAGTGTACACCAACGAACTTACAGTTTCCCTTATACACACATCAAAACAATAATTATTAGGCAATAGGAGAAACCTTGCTGCTTCCATGAGAATCATTGTCAATAAGGATCAAGTTTCACAAAGCAGTGCTAGCTAATAAGGGCTAATCCAGGTCAAGTACTATATCATTTTATGTACATCTTTAGTTCATGCTTACCCCAGGATTAATGGGCTAATACTGTGAAAATCTGAAAACTATGAATGCTAGAAATATTAATGGGATGTTATTGTGTTCCAAGTAAAAAGCCAACCATGCACAAGAAAATTAAACTGCAAACAGTAATGGTAATTAGTTTGTGGTTTCATGTCATTTCTGACTGGTTGCTGCTCAATGGGAAATATCAAAATCAAATAAAAGTGTTCACAGTTTTTGGGTTCACACAGTAAAGTGAGGAGATCACAGCTCAGTGGGTACAGATAAAATGGAGCAAGAGTACTTGATAAGAATAGTACATTTGGCCAAACAAACTGTAACTAACAGTAAACAGGCATTGAAGTGAAAGATAAAGTACATCTCAGTGACCCAAAAATGCATGGCAAACATCTACCAGAGATGCACACGTGCATCTCATATATACGACACACACCTAAAATGTGAACTAGACTGCAAAACAGCTATATTTTTGCAGTGGTCAAGAATGCAATCACTAGTCAAACAAATGGTCTAGAGTGCAGGTGAAAATGCAGAGTGGGGATCTAGCTCATTGTCTGCAAATTGTTAGGCAATCTTCACACTATAACAACTAAATGGCTTTTGTGATGCCACAAAGACCATGCTAAATTAACCTTCCATTCAGCAGTGAAATGCAGTTTAGTGCAAGTACTTCATTCCACAAGATGACACAAAACTGAGAAAGATTTCCCCACAGCACCATTACATAAATTTTTCATACATCATTGTCATACATTCAATGTACCAAGCATGTCCTTTTTGGGCAAGATTTCTGCACAGCTCCCTAAATTAATCTTACATTCATTTTGTAACTCAAACTCTATTCGTTTTTGGAACAGCAAGCCTGCAAATAACAGTCGGTCATCAGACAAATGTCCAGTAAATTTTAGGTTTTAACCAGTGAAAGCTTAGCTTGGTCGGACACTCTGACTGTGGATTTCTGACCAGACTGTTCTCTTGTCCGGTTAAAACTTCACCCTGGCCTGACAAATGACCTGCTTATGGGCAACAATTATTTGCAGACTTGGAATAGGGTTAGTATGAAAGTGATGCATGTGTAATTAGTCATAAGGAGCTGTGTGGAAATCTTTCAACAATTTATGTTCATTGGTAGATAGATTTGTGTCCCAGCACAAGAAGAATCAATCAGCGTATAATCTTGACAATGGCAGGTCTCTTTTACAGGTCACATTACACAGGTCAAAGTACATGCAACCGTGCTACAGATAACTAAACAAGCCCAAAAGCGTCTACTAGCCCTGGTCACTATCCAGAATTTTGTTTTAGATCGGGATTCAACTGTTTGGCTTAGTTACCAAACAATAAAACAGTGACCTGTACCTGTGACCTGTAAAAGAGACCTGCATTCTTAATAACGCGTGTAACGTACAATGTATATTGCTCCAATCCTCTTACCTGTCAATCACATGTGAAGAGGCATGTAAGCTGAGCTGATCCGGACCAAAGTTCCACACTTTCACGCTTCAACAAAGCGACGCATTACAGCTGTAATGCTCTATCACAAATTTTACACCGAAACCAGAGATTCACGTCTGGGAAAACCCTACCTGGTGTGGTTTTAGTCCTAGTACACGAGATATGAGAAATAAGATGAACACCACTGCAATTTAACTGGTCTGCATGTTTATAAAAGTGCACCCTCTAATTTGTGTGTAGAATGCAATATTCTGCTCACCCTTGTGGGAAACTACATGTATAATTCTTAATCAGCTTTTGTTTATACTCGTCGTCCTTTTACGACACGGTGAAGCCATCTTGAGGATTATCAAATATTTATGTTCAATTGTCCAGAATCCGCCTCGCCATTGTTGACTTCTAGGCCCAACCGCTGTTGTTTCGCAGACTCAAATGTTGACGTCGAAAATGACAAATTCTGTTGATGCCAATGACAGTTTTTTTAATCCTTATTTTAGCTGCTCCACGTTCTGACGTCGATCAAAAGCTAAGTAGATCCCGTTCCAGGAAGTTCAGTCGGGACGTTTTACTTCACCTATCAAGGCAATACCAACAGAGTACTAGTACAACAAACAAAAGCAACCCACGAAGACCTGTGAAGAGGGCACGAGTGAGTACAGTTCAATGCTGTTTTGTTTTGTTTTTTTCAATCACGTGTCAAACTAAATTTTCGTTTCTTTGGTTTTGCTTTATTTATTTCTATGGTTGGTTGGAAAACGGTACCAGCTTCTTCACTAATAAGAAGCAAAACCAAAACCAACCGTGACTTGCACGCGCACATTATTTCCTTAGAATTCTGATTGGGTAATGTCGTTTCTAGCCTGCGAGCAAGCTCTCCACTGGGGTCTCACGCGAGATTTTCGAGCGCGAGCGAAGCGAGCCGCGAGAGGATTGGCTTCGCTCGCGCTCGAAAATCTCGCGTGAGACCCTAGTGGAGAGCTTGCTCGCAGGCTATGTCGTTTCTTGGTCGTAATCCGTCAGCTCTATTATAGTGTGACGCGCCTTACCGTGACCACCCAACAAATACTTTTACAATTAAGCCACTGATCAAGGTACGCGAATTTCATTGACAGAACGCCTCCATAGAAAGTTTCAGCACGCAACAACCAAACGGAGGCGTGTCTGTCAATCCAATTTGCGTACCCTGATTGGCTAACTTGTAATAATGTTTGTTGGGTGGCCACGGTAAGGTGCGTCGCTCTGTAATTGTTTTGGTCTCAATTGTAACTCGCTCTTTAATAGATGTAGCCTGTGACAACCACAGCTAACCCAGGCTTTCTATTTACTAGAACACGGAGGCTTTATGTGGGAAAATAGAGGGCACATATGGGGCGAAGTTCAAGTCTGGAAATTTGTAACAAGTAGGAAACAAAAATCGATGTCACTTACCATACAGCTAGTTGTAGTTCCCCTTATACTCACAAAGACTTTCGGAAAATAAAGTCCCCTTCATCCTCCACGCTGAGAAAATTTCAAAAACTCATTGAACTTCGCTCCATATGTGCCCTCTATCATCCCATATCTCTGAAACCTCTTTTGTAGCAAATAGAGAGCCTGAGTTATGACAACAGCCAGTCACAGATGGACTGGTTCGATTTTCGATCGCCTCTAGTCCAAAGGCAGCGAGGCCGAAACACTGAAAAGGCGCACAAAAATATTTTTGGTCATATCGAACCTGTCTCTAGACACTGTAATTCATTCTTACACCAAAATGTGTCATATTCTTCTTCAGTCGGAAAGCTTACAATGAGATATATCCAGAAATGCCCGCTAATGAGATTCATGCTCTGTATGATAGACATCACAAAGTGTCTCCTAGCCCTAATCCTCACCATAAAGCAGGCAATTCTGTCAAACATGAAGACATATGGAAATTACAATTAATTGTCTGTAATATGAAGTACCCAAAGTCCCAGTTAGGTGCATTTCAAGACATAAGTGCTTACAATACGAGTCCATGCCAATTTCAGGCCTATATCATAAAACCCACTAATAGTTATACCAATTCCTTTTTTCAGAACAAAGCGCCTAATAACCATACCCTTTACCACGCTTATTCCTAGTATGAAACACTATATATACTCGCCACCTTTTCAGAAGAGGTTTATACTAACGTTATAGGGTACATTGTTGAGATCAAAACCGGCCAACCTTGCTTTCTCTGTCATTACTTTGTGGGGGGATATGTATAAGCGTTCATGCTGATATCAGGAAAGGGGTACCACATACGCGAATCATGCAAATATGTCGTAGTCTTAATATATCAAGAAATTCAATGAGTTGCTCCAGATAAAAGATGGATTTAGCAACTATTGATTATAAATTTCTTCCAAGTTTCAAAGGGGTTGGGGATTAGCTCGGTGTATAAAAATCTCGAAATATGTCCCAAAACTTGTTTATATTACAAACAGCCGTTGATAACTTTGTAAAAATTTCCTTTTTTGTAGTCCTTCTCTTTTAATACTGAGCGGCTTCCTCAATATAAACGAGAATCAGACAAAAAGTCCAGGTTCCTCTTTCTACACTACAGCAATACCAAAGGATTCTGGGATTGGTGGATTTTGATCCTGACCACTTACATCGCAATCATGGTCCCTTACAACGTGGCCTTCAGAAGAAATGACAGGAAAAGGGACCTGATTATAATCGACATGGTGATCGAGTTATTTTTTATAATGGATATTGTGGTGCATTTTCGAACCTCCTTTGTGGATCCAAGCGGGCGGATTATTTATGACCAGAAAAAGATTGCAGTACATTATCTAAAGGGCTGGTTCATACTGGATTTTTTAGCAGCTCTGCCTTTCGAGGCACTGTATTTTATCAATCAGTCATGGGTGAGTATTCTTCACAGTTCCTCTTATGATCACAGGTACCCAAAGCATGCTGTAAACATATCGTAGAGCAAAATACACACCGCTTGTATTCGTAGGAAGTACAAGTAAACTCGTCTCATGCAGTTTGTTAGGGAGACTGCAACAATCTTTGCGCAAACTATTACAGGCACCTTAACAGTATACCTTGTCCCCCAAGAAGAGATTGTACCACTCACCGGGGACAACACCCACACCCCTCTTCCCCATCTCTCTCTCTCTCTCTCTTTTGAACAACCGGATTACGTTCTTTAACGTACCCACCATCATGCTACATGGCTGCTAAAGAAGTGATTGGCTCGTTGCCCTGTTACAACATTTTGAAAGTTTAACCTACCAGATAAAGTCTGGTAGCCTTGTGGAAGAGATACGATGGGAATTAAACAATCTTGAGAGCTTATTGTAATCACCAGTACTCGAAAAAATTGTCGAGCAAATGTACCTTGCCAATGTTGTCGATTTAAATTGTTTTCTTAATTTCCTGTGTCTCCCTATCTATTACTTTTTCATGTTCTGATACTTATACTCTTTTTTCCTTGTGTAGGCAAACTCAACCTTTGATAGGAAAGGTTCCTCATTTAACGAGGTACTTCAAAAGAGACATTTTAATTATTCTGTAAATTGCCTTAGAGTTGAAGGGAACAGAATGCATTTTGTATATTGATGTAATATAAATGAGATTTTTAGCGCTAACGTTATTGAACGCGTGTTTTTATGTAATATAAATGTCAAATGTTAAGACTGGGATGTGCGGCGGCGTACTTGAGGCTTCCCTTTAATACTGTAATTGCTACAAACGAGTTAGATTAATCATAGTAAGGGTTTTTAATCATAAGGGTAATCGCAATCTTCATCGTAGTAATTTTTAATCAAAATCATGAGGAGTAATACAGCTTCATTGAATGGTATGCTACAACGAGTTGCAAAAATACTTGAGACACTGTACGCCATTTGGCCTTAAATGATGTTCCCATGGTCTTCCGCTTTCCCTATCCCCCCCCCCCCCCTTGCCCCCTTATCAAAGTTGTTAACAGTGCAAAAACACCATGCTCGAAACTTTGATGAACATGCAACTTTGAAAGGGGGAGAGGGAGGGGGTGTGTATTGTATCCCACAGATTTGTTAGTAGCCGCGTTTAGGAGAAAGAAAAGATGTTTTTGATTGCGAATGTCTCAACAATTTTGCAACTGGTTGTAGCAGCCTTTAAACTAATTTAAGTCTCAATTATTTCTTGTTACCATGACTGGTTTTTACAACATACTTTGTTATCAAGATGCGTTGAAACGTTTTGAGAGCAAGTCATTTTCAGCTACAATTGTAACTTGTTCAAGAGTGCTTTAGCTTGGTCACCATGGTCCAAGTCCAAATACTAGATATACGTATCAGTGGGAGAAAATTAACTGGAATATTTTTGCTTTTGCTGAAAACGTTGGGGATAAACTATATAAGGTTTGTACGCAATTGGCTGCCGGACAGCGGTTAGTTTATAGGGACAACTACCCCGATTGTTGCGAAATTTTGTATCAATGCAGTCTCAAAGTGACCCTGAAACTCAGATTACACACTTACAGGGATATTCGTATAGAGAAATATGGACACCGATTGTCAATTATGGAACACTCAGCTAATAATTTGACGAGTTATATGGGAAATAAAGCCAATAACCATGGACATGTCATAAATTGAGTAACGGTTCATTTTTATTTCATTTAAGCTTGAAGACAACGTCCGGTCGGCGATAGCACGTTAGACTGAACTATATGAAATTACTAAAAGATTAAAACGTTTAAAAAATAATATTGGGCTTTTAGTAACCAGTAGCTCTCAGTTTCCTTCATAACCATTAGTGACTTGTTCCATACATTGAATAAAGATTATGCTCTCACATCGGCGATCACGTTAGAGAACTTCGATAGGAACAAATTACTCACTAGACCGGCGTTCGAAAGCCACACAAGACAAACTACCACCTTCTTCCTCGTTGAGCTAAAAACGTTCTAATTATCATACCACAGGGCTTCCTTATTCAGCTTCTCAAATGTGGTCGTCTTCTCCGTTTGTTTCGTGTCGTCCGGAAGCTTCATCGATACACCGAATATAGCGCCATATTATTGACTCTCCTGATGATTGCATTTGCGATGATGGCTCACTGGTTCGCTTGTGTTTGGTACGTGATTGGTCTCTCCGAAGTAACAGACAAGTCTACAGTAAACTGGCTTTACGCACTTGGCGACGCCATCAACAAACCTTACGGTAATTTCACACCAGGTTCTGGGCCCGATGAAGGATCTGCTTACGTCACTGCTTTGTACTTCACGCTGACCAGTATGACCACGGTCGGATTCGGTAATGTGGCGGCAAACACAAACAGCGAAAAGGTGTTTGCGGTAGTCGCCATGTTGATTGGAGGTACGTTGTCATTATGATACAATCAAAAGAGCAGTTCATGATGATGACAATAACGATGACAATTACGTTGACGAAGACGACGACGACGATGGTGATGATGATGATGATGACACAAATTAATATTTCTGTACAAATTGATTACGAAGATAGACTGGAGAACTAATGAGAATTTTTTTAATTAGTCAAACTGAGAAGTCTAGGTTTTGAAGTAAGTTCTCATTCATGAGTCTTTATAGTCCGCTGAAAAATTTATAATTATAACAATAATTAGATGGAATATAAACTTCTCTCTTTGTATCTTTGATCACAGCTTTGATGCATGCTGCCATATTTGGAAATGTAGCTGCCATCATTCAGAAGCTGTATGCCAATCGCGTTCGGTACCATTCCCGCGCCAACGAAATCAAACAGTTCATCCGTGTGCACAGAATTGAACCGGATTTAGCTAATAGGCTTGAAGATTACTTTCATACCACGTGGTCACTGTCTGGGGGCGTTGATACTAGTGAGGTAAGAAATTCTTGGTTTTTAAGGGTAGGGGTGTGACCAATGTTCTTCAAGCAAATGATTTACAATATCATGATAAGTAGCGTTATCATTGTCATTTGATCGCTACTGCCAAGAAAGCACGAGTGTAGTGTGATTTTCGCGTGATGGTATGAAAAGTGTTTTCTGTTATTTAGATTTTGTTACTATAGCCTGCAAACAGGCTCTCCATATGGGTTATTCCGAGATTTGCTTTCTGATGGCGTGCGGTCAAAAGCTCGGGGATTAGGGCGGGTGAGAGAGAGGAGAGCCTGCAATGGTCCTTGTATGATTTGAGTATTTACGTTCAGATTCTGAACGTAAATTGCTGATTGGCCAGTTCGACTTGACACATTTCAAATAAGTGAGCAGAGGTATTTCAGTCATGGCAACCGTGAACGCGGATAATATGGATTCTCAGCTCAATGAAGCTATCTCGTCTTTGAATTTAAGAGCTTCAAAGCGAATTGATCTGAAGAAAGAGCAATACCTGGCAATTAAGAGTCTCCTTAATGAAAAGGATGTACTAACCGTGTTGACTACAAGCATTGGAAAAAGCTTTGTGTTTCAAGTTTTCGCTGCGGTGAAATCGCTGGACTCCTCGAGAACACCACTGCAGATCAGATGGAAGAAAATGCGAATTCTCTGAGGATTGAAAGCAGTGGAACTCGAAAGCTCAGACGAATGCAGCTCAGACGAATGCAAGCGTTCCATAGCGGCAAATACACTTCATTTTTCTTCACAACCAGTTTGTTCGAGACCGCTGCCAGCTCGTCAACGTCTCTACATTTCAAAATACATGTAGTGTCAAACTCTTTGTTTACAGTCTTAACTGGTGCGATAAGCGCACATAGCTTTGTGTACAATAAAAGCATTTGCGGCTGCTTTCCCCCTCTTAAGCGCCCGATTCTTTATTAGGCAAATTGTACATGTAGCTTTATCTTCAGGTGTTCTAATCATCACATCCCCATTCGAAGACAAAACTAAGATTTTCACGCTTGCGGTGTTGTCCGGAAGGTCGTCGATATTGAGATGCGCCAGGAGATTTGAATCGGATAATTGTGCTCTACTCTGAGAAGGTTGATTGTTTTCCTTGCCAAGGAAGATTCAAAAACTACATTTTAAAATTCCTCTCTGGTACAAGGTTTGAAAACGTTTACAAAAGACCACAGAGAGCCTTATTTTGTCCTCAACGAACACTTGCAAATTCTGCAAAATTCGTCAACCGATTTGACGCTTTCTGGTTTCCTTTCAGTTTTGCGTCGATATGTTTCGTTGGAGTTTCTGGATTCGAGTTCATAACAGAACAACTTAAGCGTAAACAAGAGGACGTGTCGCAGAAAAGTTTTTTGACAGCCGCCTTGACCCAAAAGGTCATTTCCGATTCGTTCTCATTGGTTCATTTCACTTTGATAATTTGACAGATCAGTCAAGCGGAAAAGGGGGCAGAACTCAAATGTTACAAAGACCATTGCAGGCTCTCCCTTCTCTTGCCCGCCCCAATCCCCGATCTTTGACTGCGTGCCATTTAAGAGCAAGTCGACACGACCATCTCTCGGAATACCCAAATGGAGAGCCTGTTTGCAGGCTATTGTTACTACAGCCTAGTTATACTCCTCTGTAACTTTCGTAAGCAGTAACGGAGACCGCACACTGAAGTTTATAGATTCGAGATAAACTAGTCGCCTTCTGCACGAGTGAGGGCTTTTGCTGATGAATGAGGCTGTGAACCTTCGCCTCCGCCATAGTGAATTTGTCTGTGATATCGTGAATTACGATCGAAAAGACGTTCGCGACGCTATTTTGGTTAGAGTTATAACTGGCTAATGTAGTAATTAGACTGTTAAAATTGGTTTTCGTACGTATTCATTTCAGTGTTCTTAGTGTCTTAGTCTTAGCAGTGATATCTTTCCTTATTCAAAACAATCAACTATTTTGGAAATACCGCCGAATTTTAATTGAAAATTCGAATTCTAATCCAAAACGCATTTTTAGGAAAAAATGAAGTCAAAAGTGTATACTTCACAATGCCTGGCCATGGATGTACTTGATCCAAACCTGAGGTTATGAAGTTCAGTCTAATTCAACATAAGGTTCCAGCCACAAAAAAGGAAGTGCCTCTCCTTATTCTTTTCTGTTCATCCTATCTAGATTCTCACTACATTTCCTGACGAACTCCAGTCTGACGTATGTATGCACCTTTACAAAGGGCTGCTCGAACTCAACCCATTCTTCCAGGCCCCTCGCGGTTGTCTTAGGATGCTCTCGCTCCAGGTACGAACGGTTTTCATCGGGCCAGGAGAAGTACTTATGGCTCAAAAAGATGTTATCAATGCTATTTACTACATTGCCAGCGGATCTATGGAAGTGTTGCAAGGAGAATCTGTGGCTGCTATTCTTGGTAAGAGAATCGTCACTTGGTTCTGTCAATTAAGTCTTTAAGAATCGACTAGTTTGTGGCGTAAAATTCGAAGATTAAACTCTGGTTAAAAATGAAGAAAGACAACTGAAATCCTTTTAGTTTGGTTAAGATAACTCCTTTTTAATACGTTTTTTCAGTTAAAAAAAAAAAAAACTAAAGAAAGTAATCATAACGTTTAACAGTTTGTGTTCAGTCCTTTTAGATGATCCAGATCAGGGTCAATTATCCAAGATCAGAAGATCACTCGCATCATGGCGCATCAAAGGAACCGAGGAATCCTTGGCCAGAGTGGATTCCTTGGTTCCTTTGATGCACTATTATCCCAGTGATCCTCTGATCTTGGATCGCTGACCCAGATCTGGATCAGTGATCCTGATCTGGGTCATCCCAAAGGAGCGCACCGTAGTGTGTTAAGTTTCCATTCTCAAGATACTTGTAAAAATTTAATCTAAGTTTAATCTCTTTGAGGGACATCAGTTCCCAAATCTAGTATTGAAGTGACCTTTGTTTTGAAAAGGATTTCTAGTATGGTGAATCTCCTAAAAGGCGTAATCAGTTACCGTAGCTTAAGGAACGATCATGCCTAATTACAAGGTCCGTTTTCGTCTGTAGGTGTTCCAACTAATTAACAGAAGAGCTTCAGAGTTTAATTACAGTTATCGTTTAATGAAACTAAATCAGTGGATCTATACCCGTGCTACACTGTTTTTGTTGTTGTTGTTGTTGTTGTTGTTGTTGTTGTCGGTCTGAGAGGCAGAAGACGCTTTCTTGGAATTATTTGATATGAAATGACAAGGAAAGACATCTACTGATGCCGATTCCTTCAATTCGATCACAAAAGAAAATGATTATGAATTACGCGCGGGTAAATTCATTTATTGTCATAGCAACATCAAGCCATTTCGCCAAGGCATTGTGATTATTTAAATTGAGGAAAGGATTGCGGCTTACAAAGTTGTGGTAAATGATTGCTAAAACCTTGCTATCGTTCTAGGAAAGGGTGATCTTTTTGGGGAAGACATCTCACGCAAGACTCCTGCAAAACGTGCTAATGGTGACGTCAGGGCGCTGACGTATTGTGACGTTTACTTCATCTCTCGGGAGCGTCTACAGAATGTCCTACATTTCTACCAAGACTTCGCCTTCAAGTTTTCCGAGAATCTTGAGCTAACATACGATTTAGGAGCGAGCGAGGTAATATAACGTTTTCCCGCTCTAAAATTCTTCATTAGATAGTTTGTTGCTTCATCCGTACAGAATCCAGTTTAAAAAGGACGTTGTCACGTTAGGGGACGTTACCAGTGGTTCGATCGTTGATCGTTGTATTCAGACACGAAATCGTTCTTAAAGCAGACAGTTCATGCAAATGGAAAGTGATTTCTAGTGATAGAAAGAAAATATAATTTGAGTTTCGGCATCTTCAATCTCCACTGCTGGTGCGGCACGAAAACGTCGGCCACTATTCATACTGCAACCAATTTTTTTTGTCATCTTAGGTAGTAACAAAGTAATGGTGCGTTAAACTAAATTAAGCAGAACTCTGCTACTAGCTACTTCCTCAATAAACCCAACCTCTCCACCCCTTCCAACAAAAGAGCACGAAACCACCTTAACTATACGTCAGTAAACCAACATAATGACATCGCCAGTTTGTTGCTTTGTTATCAGAAAGGCTAGTGGGGAAGCGGTTCCGAAAAAAGCTTTAAACGATTTCCTAATAAATTTACAGAAAACAAACGCATTGTCAGTGGTGGCGGGAAAAGCAGTTGCAGAAAGCTAACGCGTGTTCGTCATATAGACATATAGGCAAATAGACCTTCAGACCCCTTGGAGATGTGGTGATTTTGAAAAGGTTTTCACTTCAATAAATCTTTTAATTCGTTGAAGTAAACCATTTCCACAATATAGAAACACTCATCCAGTCAGAAATGCCGAAGATTTCATCATTTCTAGACATACGCGTGATGGCTTGTGATTAACGAATAGTCTTAGTGAACAGTGACGCCTTATTGTCTCAAAATTTCATTTTAAAGTATCATTAACCATATAAAATCATTATCCCCATTCCTCTAGCGGGCCATCTGGCGCAGAGGAGGCCTGGATTCCATTTCAGAAGATGAAGAGGAAGAGGATGAAGAAACAGATATAAACGCGGTCGACGGAGGCTACAACCATGTGAACCACGCTCTTCAATCAAACCATTGCTATGGCAACTCATCACGACTTAACAGGAGGCCAGGACAAATCTACGGGAAAGCCAATCATCTCAGGTCTTCAGAATCGTGGCGTGGACTGAAGACGAATGAAGCAGCGGACTGGAAAAAGCGGGCAAATTGCACTGAAAAAGAAATTCTCCCAGTGTTGTCTTCCGAGGAAGAAAACGATTCGTCGTCTCAATCTCCGAAATTGTTGACTCGTCAACTTGCAGTGGACGTCAACGCTGAATCAACGAACAATAAACTGGACTCTCCGCCAGAAGAGAAATCTTCCAGTGAACCGCTTTCCGATCCAAGCCTCGACTGGGATCAAGAGAACCTTGCACTGAAAACTGGTACAAATCTAACACTTGATTTGAATGGTTATGAAAGTTACGAAATGAAAAGCTTAAACAAGGAACCTGGAGTGTCTGTGTTAGATGAGATCGCCGAGGAGGTAGAACATGACGAATATGATAAACTTCTCACAGAGAAAACTTCATTTGCAAATACATCTGATGATGTTCAGTCTATTGGTACCGACTCACCACCATTTGCAAAGAAATACAGCAGTGATTTTTCTAAACATCTTTACTTAACCTGTGATCAGGACGACATTGATAAAAAGTACCCTTACCCATTGGACACTCTAGATGACATTTCTGAGAATGCAAACAATGATAACTTAGTTGAGATTGATCATGAAGGAGATTTAATAAGGAAAAAGTATGACGGAGGTGATACCATTACGAAAGGACTATGTGAAGAACCGCCTCGCCTTGGGTACACAGATTTTGATACCATGAATAATGTTCCTAAACGATCCCGCTTCTCTTCATCACCTACCCACAGCAGCTTACACAGAAGTCCTGTCCACGATATTCTTACGTCACCCGTAGAGAGCGTGCGTGGAAGTGCCAGAGACGGCTTTTCGGAGCTACCATTTAGAGACGGTTTCAGTGATAGCCTAAGTGAGCAAGACAATCCATACGAAGGCCCCAAGGGAATTCCATCTGGCAACTACTCGGGGATCGCCAGGGTTAACCGAGAAAATTCTACTGATAGTTCCAGTAAGTTCCTGTCCCAAGAAGATAATCGTCCACGAGATAGTCGTTCTAAGACCCTTTCTGAATCAAGATTAACAGGTAGTCCTGGAGGAAGCCTTAAAAACGGACAGCATGATGGGAGAAAACGGAATGGCGGTCTCAGACGAACCTTAACTGAATTTAATTGTCCGTCTGATTCAAGCGGTTCTTTGAACAAGAAAGTCGTGGCTTCAACCAGAAGAAGAAAAGTTTCGGCGGTAATTCAACCACCAGCTATATTTGCACCGCTTGTAACTAACGTAAACAACCCTTACAAAGACTTCGTGCCTCCAGTCCGTGAATCTGCGATCACCTGTGATTGTGACTTAGCGAGTCACATGTATGGAATGAACTATGGCAATTGCGCGGACAGAAAAAGTGGCCATCTTCAATCTGACCCGGAGTGCAACTCTGAGGACAAAAACGACGATTTTTTCAGAAACGTGGAGAACCTTATCGGAGAAAATAACCTGCAGGGCTCCAACCTCAGCGGCAGTGATTATCGTTTTGAACAAAGCGAAGGATATTCGTCCAAGTTAACTGTTACTTCCGAAAACTGGTTGGACAACGATGAGCAGCGAAGTGATCCTTCACAAAGAATTGACGACGAGTCGATTGAGGGTGCCTCAGTTAAAGAGCTTGCCAACGTCAACCGTTTTGAATTTTCTTTTTGCCCATTTCCAAACCTGAACCAGCCCAGTATTTCAGGGGCATATTCAACGCATTGCATTGAAAAGGATGAAATGCCGGAGAGCAGTGAATTGGGGCAAATGGCTCGTCCGATAAGAACGAGTTTTTCCGAGCCTCACCTAAGTTTAAGACTTCCGGTGTTGCCTGGAAGCAATGGCAGCACAGAAAAAGGGATAATTCTGAATGAAAGAGAAGACAGTTTAACCAGCGAAGACACAACCACTCGGAATTTAGAGGAAATTTTTAAAGATGTTTGTAGCACCAAAGAAGCCATTGAAAAGCTGGAGATGATATTAAAATCCCCCGAGCCGGACCTCCTAAGTGATCTGGCGGATACTAAACAGACGGTTCAAAAACTAGACAAACAGGTTTCGAACTTAAATAGAGAGGTAGTGTCACTGAGTAATGACGTTAAAACTGTTTTGGAATTGTTGAAGGGGTTAAAAAATGGACAAGTTCAGGTGTAAAGCAATCCGACAGAGGACAAATGAAAACGTCTCTCTTTCAGACGGAGCGGTCATGGAATTAGTTCTAAACGCATGCACGATTGGTCAAAGTGAAAACACGTCACATACGGCTGTACTCATTCTATACTGAGTATTCGCTTGTAAAACAATCTGCATTTCCCCAAGTTTTGTGACACAACTAGTGCAAAATGTGACATTACTATGTAAGATGAATGATTTGTAGCTAGCACACTTTCCAGATCTTGGTGACGTGGGCCATACTGAACCTGTCCAGTTTTTGTTTCATCGTACTATGCTGTAAGTTATCAGACTTAATCTAACAAAAAAACTTAACTTACTAAAGAGAAAATCAAGTGACCCTAAATTTCGCCGAAGATACAAACGCGTGAGAACATTGCATACCACGAAATTATAAACTAGTCTTAAGCTAAACTTAAGTACAAAAGTTCTCTTTGTTTTCACGAGAATCGTATAGCACGTCAATACCAAGGAAAACAACCAAAGAAAACAAACGAACAAAAGGTTATTCCTCGAAGGGCAAGTAATTATTAATAACTGTTTGGTACACAGCCGGTGCTCCGTTGAGCAAACTATGTTACTGAGAGTTTGGAATGATTTCTGTGAGAGTGAATTTCATTCTTTCATCAGAACTTTAAATTTTAATTCTCACAGTTGATGTTCTCATTCGTCCCTTACCGTTGCCTCCATCCTAAATCTGCATATCTGCCTTTTGACTGAACTCATTCCAAGCGGGCGCTGGAATATACCATTTTATTAATGATCAGTTCCAAGAGAATGTGACTAGATCCAGTCCGTTGCGGGTGCAAACGGTCAAAATTGCAATTTCAAATTGCCTTCTGCCATTTGCCCCCACAAAGAACTAGATCTACCCACAATCCGCATGGAAATTAACATTAGCAAATCAGTGTATTAGAGTCCGAGAAACAAAGCTTCCCTCACCACCTAACACCCAGTGGCCGCAATCAAACAACCTCCAGCCCGAAACAGGTTTTTCTTTAATACTATGCATATCACTTTTTCTTCTAACTGATCCAACCTCTTGGCTTTATCCTAGGCTGTACTTTTCACCAGGCGACAAAATCCTAAGTTTTTATCAGCTGTGTGTAAATAATCTGTACATAATGACTCAAATGATTCTACATAATCCAGATAGAATATAAATGCAATTGCTTGTATTCATAATTTTTAAAATATTTTTACAAAAACCGTCTAAAAGATACTAATATATATAAAGTATATTTTTCTGTGCATACGCTGGGCGTGAATAAATATTAACTTAAATTAAAATCTCCCTACGTGTTGCACATAAATTAAGTATCGGAGAGGCGCATTTTCTAAAGTTGCTGTAAGCTCAAAATCCGAGAACTCAAGATACCTGTGATAGAGTTTGTTTCCCCATTCCTCATTGAAACATGCCCTGCGCCTGTTTAGCTTACTTTTGGAACGACACCAACAAGAGTGGAAGTTGTTTCAACATTAATTAATAATACATACAGCAACTGGCCTTCTCAGGGACTATCTGTCGCGCTCCTCGACGTTTAACAGTGGGACGCAGAGATAGGCAGGCCTGCATAGGAGAAAGGAAAGAGGGTGAGTATTTTTTTTTCACCCTGCTTCCATTTTTTGTCTCCAGTTTAGCTCGGAAGATGGCAATGCCAATTTTCAAGTTTTAGGTGCAAGGCTCATTTCACTCCTTCGCTCAATCCTTCGCTTTCTGTTAAACATTTTGCTTTTTTCAGCGAATCGAGTGTTCGTTTTTAAACAAACTGCTGCTGGATGCTGCATTCGTAAATACTATGGGGATTTAGAAGAGGAGGAACTTGTCCTTTTTGTAATTTTGCCCTGGAGCTGAGATAAATATTTTGTAAAAAGTGTCACGCTCAGATACACTTCTTCTTCTTCTTCTTCTTCTTCTAATAATAATAATAATAACAATAATAATAATAATAATAATCAAATGAGGACTGATTCTCGCAGTTGTGAACGCAATTTGCTGCAATTGCGTGAAGAAGCCTGAAAAAAAATCAGGACTCAACGGGGTTTGAACCCGTGGCCTCGCGATACAGGTGTGATTGTAAGAGCATCAGGCTTCTTTACGCAATTGCACTAAATTGCGTTTACAGCTGCCTGGAACAGTTACATCCGCAGTTCATACATGATATATTTCATATATATCATCGACATTCATATCTTTCACGGGAACATATGAACCTACGATTGACCTGCTCCCAACGTCAGTGGCTTCGCAACTCAGCTGGTTAGACCATCGCGTTCACAAGTGCGAGGATCAGTCTTCATTTGATATCACTCAGATCCGCATTAAATGAGTTATTTCATGTATATATCATCCACAATAATAATTATCATCATCATCGTCATCATAATGATAATAATAATAATAATAATAATAGTAACAATAATAATAATAATAATAATAATAATAATAATATAATATTATAATAATAATGATAACAGATTTATACAGCGCCATTACCATAACTTGCTCTCATGTCGCTTTACAATGGGAAACTTTTTCTATCGTCTGTACTGTTATAGACCATACAGTGAAGTCATAAAATGTTCAAAATTCAAGTGGTTTCCCTGCCAAGTCGGACGATAGAAAACTGACATGGATCAAATACGACTGACTACAAATTGTGACTTATTTGACGCCATTGATGATGAAGGCATCAGATCTGATTGGTAACAAAAACCAGACAAACAAGTAGATGAAATGCCGATTTGGCTTAGGGAGTGTTTCACATGATGTCACGGCGGCCATGTTGGTGTCCCAATTTAACCTCTGGGAATTACATTCTATTTTTATGCAAATAGCTTCTTTTGTGTCAGTAAACCATTGTGGTTGATAGTCACGTGAGTGAAAACGCTCTATATGAGAGTCTTTTGTTCTTCAAAACCAGTTTTTTTGTTTGAATAAACCTTTCGCCGGAAGAAATGTTTGTTGATCATTTTGCCTTTGTTAATTTGTAGTTGTGCTAAGTAAAACAGAAGGAATGTCGAGTTCGACCAATTTGCACATGCGGTTGAAACGTGAGTGATACGTGAGTCGAGTTTACATTTTATTTTCTGAGTTTACGGGCTTATAGCCACGTTAATTAGCATAAGCGACTCTAACTGAAGTAGAATCAAATCCTTTTTTTTTTCGCAAAGTCTTTTAAAAGGGACTCGAGTTCCTTCTAGATGTCGCCTGAAAGGGTGTTTGCTTTCGCATACAGATGCTATGGCTGTCGAGGACGAGGAGGTCTGGGCTGAGTAAGTTGCCACAGCCCCCCCAAAATTCTAAGTTTGAGTTGTTGTAAAAGAGATGAAAATATATCTCGCAGTCCAAAACAGCAAGGTGAAAGTAGTTAAGGTAGAAAAAAAGCTTGGTTTATAATTGTGATAGACACAACTTCTACTGGTATAGTACTATCATAAAACAAGGGTAAACCTCCCGATATGGCCTTTACTGGAATTCTCCAGCCGCTGGAGTCAGTATCCACAGCAGGTCACTAGTTTTAAGGGTTTTAATTTCTCTCACAAAGGCTTACAAAGTTCTCTTTCTATCACGATCGAAATCTGTCTGTGTTTTAAGCCGGATACATCAGCTTGTTATCCAGCAATTCACGTGTTTCCAGGTCATAAACTAATCTTAGATTGCGTAATCAAATGCGCGCCCAGTTCCGGACAGGCCTATGAGACCAATATTTGTAAAATTATTGACAAGTCTTAACGATTATTTATTTGCATTATTCGCTGGCTAGTTACATGAATCAAGGCACATCAGTCAAGTTAAAATATATTGTAGAATACACATCAATTAACTATACACAAATTCTTGCAAATCTTACTGCATCCTAAGGATGTCTGCAATCAGCATTTAAAATTTTTGGAAAGGAGTAGAAACTCAGTTTGTGACATAAAAATAAAACATTGAAGCTGTATCGAACGAACTTCGCTTGCTGCGCCATTTTACTGAATAAAACCACTGCTGAAAATAAACGCAGATTTGTTGGGTTAAAACTGAGAAAGAAGGAACATGAATGTTCATACTGAATGAATAAAAAATGCTATTTTTAGAACGATGCAGTTAAAAAAAGCAAAGAAACCTGTTAATGTAAAAAGCAGGAAGAAGCGATTCAGACACTACGTAAACCTTCTTCCGGCTGAACATGTATGCCTGTCATACGCAGTAGTCCATATGTTTACAAAATTAGTTCCAGTTGTCGTACTGAAGCACGCCGTGGGGTTTTGCTTAGACGCCATACGGCTCCGTAACTTCAGAGCGGAAAAACGTAAAAAACATGCGCGAACTCCGAGCGAGCGCAAGACCTTAAAATTTGAAAAAAATGGCGGCTTTTTAACTTCATTATATCAAAAATCACGATATGCCTCTGCAGGCATCCTGTTAAGTAACAATAATTATTCTATAGAAATAACTAGCTGTACATATACCCTTCTTGTCCTTCAATGCTCTTAACACTTTTAACACTATAAAAATCGTTTTGAGGTACTCGTACGTTTCTCTCGCGCCATGATAAGATAGCGCTTTCGGAAGAGTCAGTCTTTATTTTTTGAGTTTGCCAAAACATCTCGTTTTTTGCCAGAGCGGGTTATTAGATTGTTGCGCAAGAAGTTATTTATCGTTCTTGCAGTCAGGTAATCACCGACACTTAGCTGGATTGAGGTTTCCCATCATGCAAATCTATTTTAACATATGCGGAACCACGATAAGCAAAATTTTCATTTTTCAAATGTATTTTAAGTGCTGTAGTTTGATTTTATCACGAGTTAATCAAGTAAAACTTGAAAACAAACTAACATTAAAGAAGTTAAGTTCCCTAGCGTTCCTACGACTGCGTGTAAACAAACCGTGCCCGAAAGTCTTGTTGTACAATTTGTGGCAATATAAGCAAACCACTGAACATATATAAAGGACGAGAGCTCAACTGTGGTTGATGAAAGAGTTAATCTGTGTATGCTGTGTTTGCCAAAGTGTCTAGTTTTTTTGCCAGCGCGGATTGTTTCGCAGAGATTAGTTTATCGATTTACGCCGGGTGTGGCCAGTATTCACTGAACACGCACGCTCAGCTGCTTTTCGCATCATCCACTGTATTTCATTAGAGAACTTCAGCTTGTTGTAAACAGTATACACTGAGTTTAAGTCCCAACACAGCCAAAGTACGAAAGTTAGTTTTGAAACGGTTTAACTTTACCAATGAGTGTTTATCGATACTCAAGTTTGTTTTTGTTGTGGACAATTTCACATGTTTGCATTGTTGGAAAAATATGTTTAGTAACTAACTCGTCCAAATCATTCCCCCCATATTATTGCCTTTTCGGCCTGTTTACTTCGCGTGCATTGTTCTCCCACATCACCCAGTGTTCTTTCAAAACTGCAAAACTTTGCTCACTTACGACAGCAGGTTATTTAGAAGTTAAAGGTTAGTTGTTATGCAGTTGGGTTGAGGCAAAAGGAGCAAATGATTATTCAAACGAACTGACTCTATCGAAAAAGCGGCTGACTAGCCTTGACTTTGATCCAAAGCACAGTACTTTTCCAAAAACACTTTTCAACTTCTTCGAGTGATCAAACAAGCTTGTGTGTTCATTTTTTTCTTACGGTGACATAAAAATCGTTTCAGTGTCCAAAATATCACTGTCTTCAAGGCAGTCCGGTTATATATAACAAAATTTGATTAAACTGACAATTTAAAAATCATTCAGGACCGAAAGCTACACTAACAAGCAGTTGTTTATTGACTTAACGACCAAACGATGGAAAAAAAAGTAATCTTATTCCCTTTTATCACAAACATATCCAAGTCACATAAACACTCGCCTTTTAGGGAATTTTAAGCTTTTAATTTCACTGCTTCCATCTCTTTTCTCGTCTAACGCTAGTTAATACACAATTCCATGTACTTTAGTCCGGCAAAAAATGAAATGACAGAAAAAAAAAAAAACACTTCGCACGGTGCGAACGCTCCCCTACCAGAGCCCGCGAAAATCTCTCGAGTGGTGCTGCACAGAAAACTGCACAGAACGTTTTCCGCTCTGAACTCCGTAACTGAACGTAACGACGAACGTAACTTCTACACTTGAGAGCCAACTTACGGAAGGCGACCACTGTACTTATTTCACGTAACTGAAGGCTCAAGAAAAAAAAACCTTGACGTTGTATTTATTTGAACATAGTGTTTTTTAGTCTTATTACCCCTAACTTAATCAAGCAATGTTTTCTGTCGACCCGATAAAAAAAGAAATCTGGGTTATGCCAACCTATGGTTGGAGTGGCTTTAACTCAATCTCTTTTCCTTTAGCAAAAGGCACAAAGTAAAACAATACATCACAGCAGACGAAAACACAACGGGAGAAATTGTTATTGTGAAGACTCTCAAAAAGGCTACTCATATATAGTTACATGTAAAGTGAAAACTTGATAACTATTTGTCCAAATGGATCTCGGAAATCACGATTTGCAGGCAATGATAAAATTATAGCATTAAAATGTTCGTTGACAAATTAACCAAAACCTTCAATTGTGTTACTTCGTGAAATCGCTTGATGCTTCTGCGATTATAGCTACTTCCAGGCGCCCTGCTGCATCCCATCAGCGAGGTCTGCACGCCCCACATTTCGGTTGCGTAATGCTTCACATAGCAGCTGTAATGTTGCGTTTTGGCCGTTTGTCTCTTTCCATCGAAAAAGCATCCTTCGCGCCTGCTCAGCGTTATTTCCGCTCTTGTCCTTATGAAATCCATATTCTTCTCCACTGTCGAAGCGCAGACGGCGCGCAAGTGGCTCCCAGTGCCCAATCCTCCGTGCCAACCACTCAAGAGCCTCCTCCGAAACTTAAATTAAAATTGAAAGAAAGACAAGTTAGTCGCTAAGAATATTTTAACTTTAATATAGTGATGTTGGGTTTTCTGACTGCAATGAAACGCTTTAATCGAAGTTATGTATCAGTCAATTGCAGCAGTGCCCACCCATTCCCCCACCCCCACGAGCAACCGCGGGGCATTTGCAATTTTATCACTGCCCGAGGGCTGGCCATTTGCCTTCCCCGGTGCGACCCCCGGGCATTTGACAAGAGTGTTTTCAAAAGTGACATGGAGGAATTCACTGGCAAAGTAAAACCAGGCGTTTGTTGAAGATTCGTTAATCCATCAGGGACTCGACAAACTAGTGGATGTTTTTTAAAGGTACGTTTTCTCAATTTTAGATATTTATTCATTATATTACTTGTAAGCACATAATTACTTGTAAGCACTATATTTTGATTATGACATATAGAGAGATATTTTTCAACTTCATGAAAGTCAACCTGGATTGCACTAAAAACTAAAATACTTGAGCCTTGCGAATTAAATGATGCGATCTTCAAGACAGATCTTGTATCATCATTTAATCAACTAGCATGTACTGTTGTCCTTGAGGTCTTACCATTGCATTAAAATACTGAAAAGTGGAACGTTTCATTCACTGATTAAGAAAAAAAAACTGCAGAGGTGTTGGAAGGCGACGATCCCGGGAGCGGGGCATTTGCCCTCTTCATTCGTCCCCACCACAGGGAATTTGCCCATTTAAAAAAAAAGTGCTAATGCCCGGGGGTTAGCCCAATCCAATCCATGAGGCGACACAAACGAGCAGCACATGGAACATAGCTCGTTCTTTAATCCACGAGGCGGATCTAGCGCGCTACTCATAGAATATACCACGTTGTTCAGTCTATGAGGCAAAACAAGCACGCTACAGATGTGTCATATACGGTCGTCGAACAGTCACAAACAGGCAACACTGCACAAGGTAAATCCTCCAGGCCTCAAACACGCTACACTATATAATGCATATTTCTTCGTTTTAAAAGCTCCGGGCCAAGCAAAGGTACCGGACTGCGGATTCAAGATTCCTCGACTGTGGGAGTGCCCGACCACAAGTTTTATTACACACTTAGTATTCAAAATTCATCGACTGCGGAAGCACTAGTTATAACCCACGTTTCTCGACTGCAGGACTACGGGAGCACCAGTTATAACCCCACTAAGCATTCATGTTTCTCAAGTGAGGAAGGGTAGGACTGGGGAGCACAAGTTATAACCCCACTTAGCATTCAAGTTTCTTGAGTGAGGGACTGCAAGAACACTAGTTAAAAGCTCACTTAGCATTCACGTTTCTCGTGTGAGGGAGTGTGGGACTATGGAGCACCAGTTATAACCCACTCCGCATCCAAGATTTCTCGCCGGACTGCTGGCATTGGGAGTACAGTGGCCATTCAATACAGTTTTAATTCTATTTCACCACTAGACTTCCGGTATTCCAGTCGTTCTGCGAGAAACACGACTGGACTCTATTCGTGTGTATTGGACAATCCTCATAAAAGCTTTCAAGAAAGTCATTTTTTTATCAAAACAAGGAAAATCTTTTTCCTCACTTCGGTCGGGTTTTTGCTTTTTAAACAGAGTCAATGGTTTGGAAAACATAATTAAAACCTAATTGCTTCCAATTGGCTGCGTTGCTATGTGCACTATAAGTTTGCCTCGTCTCCGTTTTCAACAAGTCGTAATTCCACTCTGAATACCACGCCTCGATAGCCAATCAGATCGTGAGAATTCATCTACCTATGCGATTCTGTTGTGCATACAATCAATAGAATATAGTTTGTTGCTCTCTCTCTTTTAACTGCTCGCTTGCTTCTAGTGTACTGTTGGTCTACCTGTGGTAGCATACATACATGATGGGAAAGGATTCTTATTACTTGTGTAACAACTGGTGAGATTCAATTCGACTTAAATGTGGTAAAAGTGTTATACCTAACACTAATAGTAGCGGGACTTCTTGTAAAAGAATAAAAGGCATTTTCATTGAATAAACAATGGTCTATTCAAATGTGAGAGCCACTTGAAAGCACATAACTAAAAGAAGATATGATCTAACCTTCACTCTCCATGGTCGCGCTCTCTGGTTGATTAGCAGCGGTGTCCCTGGGAAGAACTGAAGTCCTTGGCTCTTTTTGTGGTGGGGATCCTTAAGGGATACAATTGTTGTATTTAAGAATATCACTCTCGATAACTTAAAGAAGAAAGCAAAAAAAAATTGTCGATGGAGTTTATTGCTTAAACGCCGGAATAAAGGCCTCGAATGTCGATAACTCGGTCTCAAAGTAACGAAAGAGTACAATTTAGATCAATGTAGCCTCATGAAAAAGTTTTCGACGGAGTCCTGATCCACAAAAGGTAAAAGTAAAAGTTGATTGACCAATCAAATATTGTCCGAACATCATCATTTTGTTTCGCTACCTTAGCAGCTGCTGATTCTGGAAAATAATGGGAACAGGCCAAAGGCGCAATTGCAATTTTGTCTCCTGTATTTAATTCTAGACAAAAGGAAGTCAAAATATTGAAGCTAAGCAATGTGTACTACCAAGTAGAGCTGAGGCACCTCTACTAATTTATAAAGATATATTGTGAATTAAGTGTACTCTAATGAAAAATTGAATATAAAGTTTCGGTTGCATGTGTTCCCTTTTTTACAAAGTTGTGTAAAACAGGGGAAAGGAAGTTTAATACTAATCAACATCCAACAAAGAACGCTTGTTAGCTCTGTTTTTCCTCCAATTTTTTTTAATACTTTTAATGTATTTAAAATGCGTTTTCTCTGTCACCTTCATAGCCCTCAACCATAGATGGCCCAGCGTCCTTGGAACCGAGTGGCTTCTTCTCGAGTTTTAAAGATGAAACTTCAGAGTCAAGAAACAAAACCACAAGATAATAGTTTAATGACCAGCAGCAATATTCTACAATCATTTAATTAATTTTCTACACTCGCCTTTTCATTTTTTTCGTTTATATTTGTTATCTGTTGTAGTCGATTGACAAAGACAAAAACGTTGACTGATTCCTCTGGCGTTTGTTAACCCCTTAAGCCTTGACATCAACATGCATATTCTCTCAACTGGTTCTCTTATAATTCTTATATTACTAGTTGAGAGAATTTGGTTAAGCATCAAGACATTTCATGTTTGGTGATCGTTTCCTTTGTTGTCTTAGTTAACTGAATGGTGACACGGTAAGCCGAAAGCAGGTTCTGTTCAATGTTAGGGTTTAACTCCTTACATCCTCATACTGACCACCATCTGACTTCTCCTTACCATTCACTAGTTCGTCAAGTATATTGGACATGAGAATACAGGAAATGATCACCAGGGGCTAATTTAGTTGACGCTTACACAAATTCTCCCCACATGTAATATGTGAGAACTGTACGGAGAATAAAAATTTTGATATTGGGGATTAAAGGGTAAAAAACCCGATCCGGCATTGCATTTAAAGGTGATAAACTGGTCAAAGTGTTCTGTCTGTGAGGAGGATTCCGTTTATAGAGGATTTCGTTAGTAGAGCTGAATACCTCTCGTAAAGAAAATTCAATTCATGTGTGAATCAGTTGCGACAGCTTGGGAAAACTATTAAATTAAAAATGTGCAAGCAATTCAATCCGTCCACATTAGAAAACGCTCCTTGCAGAAATACTGTCATCTTTGAGTATCTGGATTTGAATTTAGAGTTTGTTCGATAAGCTAATGGAACAATCCCAACTTTGTACCCAGTTCCTACCTTTCAGGACCTCCTCGACCAGCTTCCTGCATTGTTCCTTCCAACTGTATTTGTTGCCATAGTTCTGGCGCATATCTTCAGCTTCTTCTAGTCGAGTTTGTCTCTCCTTGTCCCAGATTCCCTTGATCTTATCAGCCAAAACCATGGCATCGTCAGCAGGGAAAACGTATTGGGAGCCAAACTTAACCTTCTTAAGCGCTTGTCCAAACCCCGAGTTGTCGCTTGCAAGAACAGGCAGCCCCGCTGACATGGCTTCAAGAGCAGCAAGGCCGAAACCTTCGGTTCTCGATGGCATAATGGCAATATCCGCCTCATAAAACTGCTTTTTCAAATCTTCCCTGCATTCTTTAAAAGTCCTTATTTTCAGTCGACCTCCACGAATCCATTCTTGGAAACGATCTGCTACTTTAGCTTGACTCTCTTCTTGTGCACCAACGAAGATGAGCTGAGTATTACTTAGCCTACCTACAGCCTCAGCCGCGAGGTCAAATCCCTTAAGAGAGAAATCTTCGGGATCCCCACGACCAAAAGCTAATACTCGACACAATTTGAGCTCGTTGGGACTCTGTACTGTGTCTGAAAACTCGCTGAAAAGGCCTGGCGTCAGTTCAAAGAGGTCTTGGTCTTTACCAGAAGGCCGAAGGTAACCGCGATACGCCTCGGCTAGCTTAGGCCCGACTGCCACAACACGGTCAGCCTTTTCACACAAAGCTACTTCATTAAGATGCTTCTTCCCCCCCTTTGAAATAGCATCATCGTATTCCTTGAACATCCCCAGCTCCTCTGGGTCGGTGTGAACAAACTGGATCCACTTGCACTGACGAGTTTCCTTTATTGCCTGCGCGTATTTACCGAGCACTGCTCCATGGCCGACGACGAAGTCGATTTGAAGGTCATTTGGTGGATATGAAAGCAATTCAAGTTCATTATCAAAACCCACCATTTGTTTTGCCTGAACTAAAGCGATTCCGTGATTATTCTTAGCTGCATCTTTTTCGTCCTGTGTGCAGCGTGGGACCAGGACGGAGACCTGCACTTCAGGTTGTTTTGCTAGTTCAATGGCTAACACTCTATTGAAGGTAGACAGCCCGCCGTGCTTTGATCCCCACTCTGAGGCCAGTAGTACTACTCTTGCTTTTGTTGGTGTGGATGCCATGGGTCTCGAATTCAACTGGACCTTTAATAAACATAACTTTCAAATCAGTCCTATGACGCTTACATTTTGCGCACCAAGTAAATTATAATACGTAGTATTTTTCATTAAAAATTTCGAACGATGGCGACTACCCGGAGGGGGTACTCCTCAGAATTCGTGGTAGGGGCGTGCCGCCCGGTTCTCCAATACCTGACCCTATTTTGACCCCAAACAAGTTATTTTTCACACCGGTTTTCATATCTGGCCTTTAAAAGCCATACCTTCCTGACGTTGCGGTTACACATTTTCCCACTGGCTTTGTTGTAGGGTAATGATGCTTTGCATCAGTGCCGAGGTCAAGAATTCTCTATTTTCGCATTCCCCATAATACACTTTGTTTGCCCAAAAATTTTGCATAAACCATTAATTTCAAATGCTCTTGGGAAAATGCAGTGTCCCAAGAGCATTTGAAAATAATGGTTCATGCATAATTTGCATAATACAAAGTGTATTATGGGGAATACGAAAATAGAGAATTGGTAATATTCACCTCTAATGATACATTTTGGTTACTTCTCCTTCTGTACTATTCTAACTTGGAGTTGAAAAGACAAGTACGTTGACGCGGTCGTGGTTCTCTTCAAAACCGTACCCGATTACTTTAATACCGTGATGGTCAAAATTAGACCAAAACGGCTCAAAAGCCATACCCTTTGGGGCGGCACATGCCAATATACTTAAAGGCAGTGCTCTCCATCCCCCTCCCCCAAGGGGCGACAAACACGATGACTAACACTAGCAAGTATAAACACGATGACTCTGTGCATGTCATTCAGAAAGTTATACCACATGCCATTCCGTCATCCTTAACGTCCTATATATTACCCACACCAGTATGGATTGGCCCTGTTTCGGGTAAATCTTACAACAAGAGCAGAGTCTTCGTCAGTTTGAGGTAGCTTTGGCCTGGTTTGGGTTTTTGTGCGACTGCATCCAGTAAAATGTCGCTGCTTTGCTGGGCCTTCGATATGCAGGGGCTTTAGAACTTTATGCGTCATCCACGTGCATAATTACATTAAAAAAAAAACATCAACATATAGTACACTGCTTTATAAATAACCAAGATGACTAATTTTGTTGGCTCTCTTTCTATAAGAGTTCTATGTCCAATACACCATTTTACAATTGTCTGCTTAGTGACCTGGCCTCTGAATGGTAGCGAGGTTGGAGTTGACCTTGTTTTGATACAGACCTCACTGCTTTTATTATGCAAATCAGGTTGTTCTTATGCTAACTAGTCGGCATTTACATGAGAAAGCATAGAGGTCTGTATCAAAACAAGGTCACCTCCAGCCTCGCTTGCATTCATGGCCAGGTAACTAAGCACACAACTGTAAAATGAACTATTGCAATCGTGAAAGTATCCGTTTCCTACACACCGCTTCGTGGCGTTGCGTTATGTTTTTGATCGCCTCGATTTTAAATACAGTATGTTTGGTTTCTTGTGCATTCACACATAACAGAAGACATTACTATCTAAACATCAAGGAAATAAAGTTCAGACTTTTGAACCTTCTGTTGGAATCCTGAGACGTAACCAAATGTCAAATTTTAATCCGCCTTCGAGCTGCAAGCCCTCTAAGCTAAGAAAGGTTTAAGGTGCGAACGATTCAATTAGTTCCGTCTGGCAGTGAATGCTTCGCAGATTATGGGATGTCCACCGTCTGCTTAAAAATAGGATAGCACGAAAGCACGTAAGCACCGTTTTCCTGCACTGTTACTGCTTGACATTACATACTTCTGAGCGGGAATTTGGCGTTTCAACTCCGTTGGTACATTGAAGCCGCAGAAGCCGCGGCAGAGGATGCAGTTTTAAGATCTTATTGCTTTTGAGTGAAAATATCTGTTTTGATACAAAGCAAACTGATATCAAAACTAACCTACCATACTCGTCAAGTTCCCCCCCCCCCCACCTCCCCCTTTCCACCAGTCAATGTTGATTTCAAAACTGACACAGTCAACCAACAAATTGTGACACCAGCATTCTGTTGATCTTTCGTTAAGTATTCCACTGGTGTGTCTAATATGGTGAGTATGTAGCACACTTATTTTTTCTATCATCTCGCCCATGCAGGATGATTCCGATGAAAACTGCTGGTATAAAAGCCCAATGTAACTCTTATTTCATTGGTCTGGTCAGTTACGTGACAGGATTTTACACTTTATTCCATGTGGCGTCGTATTTTCATGAGGAAAGCGTACTCTATGCAAAATCAAGTCAACCTTTTGCCCCCCACTCAGTTGTTTTCGAAACAAGGAACAATTCTTTTTTGTGTAAACTGTCATACCTCCAGGCCGATATCGAATTATTCCGGTTTGACGTCATTAATGTTTTTCAACAACAAACGCGCTCCAAACTAAAAAGTGTCATGAAGTTTTCGAAGATTTCTTAGGGCCCGATTACATGGCGAATTTCAGCCCGGGCTGAAATTTCAGCCCGGTCAACCGGGCTGAAATTTCATCCCGGCTTCTGAAACAAATCCTCTGAAAATCAAATCGTCGATTACATGGAGATTTTTTCAGCCCGGGGCGAAATTCAGCCCGGGCTGAAAATCCTAGCCCGGTTTGACCTAACCGGGCTAGGATTTTCAGCCCGGGCTGAACTGCGCCCCGGGCTGAAAAAATCTCATGTAATCGAAAAGAAATTTCAGCCCGGGCTGAAAAGCAGGAAATAACATGGCTGCCTGATTTTCCCGAGACTCTTCGCGCCAAATTTCATATTTGGTGCCGAGACTAATATTTCAGCCCGGGCTGAAGTTCATCATGTAATCGCAACAAAATTTCAGCCCGGTTGACTGGGCTGAAATTTCAGCCCGGGCTGAAATTCGCCATGTAATCGGGCCCTTAGTAAATACAGAAATTTACTACGAAAATGCCTCAGTCTCTAAATAACAACTATTTATATCGAAGAATCAATTAGCACGTAGTAAGTAGCGGTATCTCAAATTTCTGTGCAGGTCGGAAAAACTATTGCTGTTTATGCTGAAGTTAAAACCGAACTCCCAACAATGGTAGGAATGACTCCTCTGTTTCTCTTTTTACTCGGAATCATGGACAAAACTTTGTCCGTCCGATCAACTATTCACTTCACAAACGTAGTTGCACATAGAGACCTGGAAGCACACACCATGACTTTCTAGCAGTATGATATATCTTAATTCAGTAATTCTAAATGCCATTTGAAGCTTAGCACGAGAATTCATAATTCTGAGCGCTTTAAAAATTAAAAAGAGGATTCAAATTTTCTGAATGCCCTTGAAAACCTGATGGATTTAGACTTTCTGATTGCTAAATAAATGTTTCACAGAGGTTTATTTGGAAAGTTGATTATTACAGCCAGACGACAATTTAGCAACCGAAATTACAAACACATTTTACAACATATGTCTGCGTTTTCACGAACGCAACAAAAATTAAAAGCTAGTTTATCAGTTTAAGGGGTGTAGATAGGGGTATGCAAATCCATCGATCCGCAGTATCCACCGATCCCGAAAATTTGCTCTAGTATTTTTTACATACAGTTACGTTGGGGTTTCCGTTACAGCAAAACGTTCTGTTGAGTTTCCTTGATGATCTCGGGCTGAAGGTGAACGAAGTCGCCATAAATCTCCACAAGCAAACAAGGAATTCGTCTGGCGCGTGATTTCACTTTCGATTTCCGGTTTCAGTTTAGAAGTCTAAAATTACTACTTGCTCCTACGCTTCTGGTGTTGTTCCAGTTTGGAAAGCTAGTTGGCAGCGAAGAAATTTAGTATCCTGTTGAAAACAACTGCCGCAAAAGGCCATTTTCGATACAGATTTTCCTATCATTGCTTACGGTCAAAAGATTGTTGCTGTTAATTAACTTTCACTTTCACACTCACAATGAACGTAATGTTTAAACATTCCCTTAACGTACCTTTTCTAAACGCGCTGTCCTTTACTTCAAGTAATTAAAGATTAGTCAGTGCGGAGATGTTGCTAATGAATTTTCGATCAGCTAACAAGAAGGCAAAATTAAGGACCTGAAGACCGGATATTCTCCTGAAACAAACACAGAAACCGATCAATTTGATCAAGTAGTTCGAATTCGTCGACTTCGCAGAGGGATCGAAGGACAGCTCATGAAAACCATTATCGATAATGCAATAAAAGTCAGGCGAAATACATACCTTTCTGGCTATTTTATAAACCGAGAATATGGAATGCCAATGTTACATAGAGCTCTTCAGAAGTCGTTTCAGCTGTAGCCAGCGACGGACGTTGTAATCAGGAAGTACCTTCTACTCAGCCCATACCCCCAAGGGGCGGACCTGGCTGCTAGCAGTCCCTTGAGGTCTGTTGCGTGGCATGCGTAAAAGGGGAGGGGGTTGGGGAGCAAGAAATAGCGGTACACCTACAAAAAGCACCCTCTCCTCCCCAGTGATGTGACATTTTCTCTCGTAACTATCACCCAGGCGACCCCTCGGCTGGTTGGTCCGCTTGCATGACTGAAGCGGCCTGCCCGACTGACTTTGAAGCGACTGGTAGGTTTGCATGTCACGCACTAAAGATTACTTGCTGGCGGGAAGAGCCTGGTACTCATTCCTCCGCTTGATTTAAAAACAGAGGAATGAAATATCCATGGCGGACCCATGATCCGCTATCCGTTTGAAAACTGTCGAAGAAAATGTCATTTTGTGGGAAGGAACATGTTGAGGTTTATCGTTGTGTAACTAAAGAAATATTCGAAGCTGAAATTTCTTTCAAGCGCAAGCCAGCAATTTTAAGAGGACTCGACATAGGAAGCGCCACTGAGAAGTGGACTTCGGATTATTTAGCGCAGTGCGGTGGCGAAAGATCGGTAAAAGTTCATGTGTGTTCTACAGGAAAAATGGATTTCATTCATAAAAACTTTACTTACAAGTAAGTCTGTTGGATACTGTTACTTTTGTTTACGATCAACTGATAAAAGTGTGGAGGGGTAGGCAGGGGGGTGATCGAAACAAGGGTTGTACTCATTTTGACGGATGATTTTTAGTTTTCAACACATTGTTATGCAACTGTGCCATTGAAATGTTTAAAGGTAGAACATAGATGCCATCATTTGGAGATTTGAAACCTGGAGATGTTTTCTTTTGCACCACTGACCTTCATCGTTGCTGCTTCAACAATGTCTGTCACTTCCATCTTAAAGTAGAGAGCAATCTGAAGAATACTAAAATTAAACGATAGTATCAATTAAAAACTGCACCAAGCTGTATGGATGATGGGTGCCAGGGACCTTGACTGTGACCAAAAAAATACTCCCATAGTTAGCAATCCCCACAACACAGCCATGAGCCCCACACAGAGACATCCAGGCACCCAACATACTGTGTTAACAGTGGAAAAGAGAGATAAGGGGGGAGGGGTGGGTAGGAGAAGATTGAATGTAGCCAAAGAACCACAAAAATGTGCCATGCTACATTGCACTGAAGAACACACTACAATGCAATGAATGCTCTCTGCGCATGACTGCTAACACTCAAATGGCAGGCCATCTCTTTGTCGTTAACTTAGCTAAATCGCATTTATCTGCATTTATAATTATTTACATGTACGTTGTAGAACGATCTAGATACAATTGAATCATTTTATTAAGGGTAAAATAACTTACATCAATTACGTAACAATATCAGTAATAATCAATGAAAATCAACACTCACTCAATTTTTAGGCTTAGATTTTGGTTGATTTCCAACACCAATCAATTAATTGCCTGACATCAGAGGCATTGGTAGATAAATGATGACGTTCTCTCTAATTGTGGCAATTAGTTATGGCAATCATAGATAGTCCAGCCTTTAACTTTTTGTTGACCTAGAAGTAATTGATACTAAAACATGTATGCATACATCAGCACTTGTCATAATAATTATGCATTTTTGTCTAGTGGACTGAGTGGGCAGGGTGGCCAAGTGGTTTTGGGTGCCAGATTTCAATGCAATCATGCTGGTTTCATTGAAATCCCACTCTGGCCACCATCTGGTGTTGTTCTGGGTTAAGTACCTGATTCAACTCAGGCTCAGTCATCCTTTGTTTCATCGTCCCTGAAAAGCTTTTCTTTTTTATATATTTCCAGCGGATTTTAGATGAGGTCAGTAGGAAGTCAGTTCTAATTTAAGGTCCTAAATCCTGACATTTGGCTTCTAAACCTTCTTAAAAACAAGGTATTCAGAGTAAATGCTTACAGAGCACCTTGTTTATTACATGTAGGACCCTTCCATTCTGCCAGTTTGTAAAACGTGCTAGTGAGGATGTCCATGATAAATATTTTCTTTGCCCGGTAGGTAATAAAAAAATATAAGGTAAATATAAGAATATATAAATAGGTAAATATATGAAATATTTTTGTCAATAAATACACTACTTAATACAAGTTAATTTACAAAGTGTGTAAAGAATTTTGGGTGAATGGATTAGAATCAGTTGATTTTCTATATTATCTTTCTAAATGCAACACATACTCACTGCTCTTAACATGATGGCATGGTTGACAGATGCTGGCACTCTTTCTATTCCTAGTGCAAAAAGGGAAATTCCCTCTTTGTAGTTCCTGGTGCTGTGGTCTGTCATAGTATACATCTTGCTTTACTGTACAATAATTGAAGATATTAGCAAGTTAGTTTGTTGCTCTTAAATCCAAATTCAAGTGCATGTATGTATGTATGTATCTGGTTGTAATAAATTATTGTTCACCAATAATTTGACAGCAGTCATTTCCAGATTATTGTCAGTGTTAACTGATGAGGTGCTGTTCTAAAGTGTATCTGTTGTCACATGCTGTGGTATAGAAGCAATCCTTTGAGACAGCTTGTTTCCATTGGTGTCCATTATGTTTGTTCTTTGTAGGAACCATTTGCAATAATTGTTAACAAATGAAAAATAGTATATAGAAATATCATGTTTTGCCAACAATTTGATTTTGATTTATTGGTCAGTTTTGTCACAATTTCAATCTCATAGTATATTTAAAATATACCATTATTTTGTTATAGGAGGAAACATATTACCTGAGGTCCCTTGGAGATGATCCCAGAAAGGTATGTTAAGTACACAACTACCAAGTCTAAAAAGAAATGTTCAATAAGCTTGTACTCTTCAGGTCATAGACATGGTGTCTTCTTCACCTCAGCATGTGAATCACTTCCTAAAAATCTGAAGAGAAAAGACCCCACACACTTGTCACAAAGAGTAGAGAAAATCTTTTTTGGTGCTTCGGTCTTTCCTATCACACATCTCGGGGTTGGGTGGGAAGCTGGGCAATGGGCTAACCACCTGTCCCCAGAACTGCTGTAAGGTCATGGAACTGCATAAGAGGCCTTATTCACCCCTTAGAGTTGACAGAAGAACTGATGATGAAAGCTTAGCAGGGGCATAGACAGGACTTTCTAGAGGTATGCACTGTTTTTCAAATCCCTCCCCAACCCCCGCCTTCGCCCCCACCAAGTCGAATAAGCATTGGATAAGCATAAGCATTGTTTTCAATTTTGAATTTGGGTCTGCAAAGTCCAGCATTTCCTGGCCACCAAGTCTGGGGAATGCCATTTGAATTAATCAATTGTCATATAGCTCGTTTTCAGTCACGTGACCAGGGGCCATATTGGTTTAATGAAACAAAAGAAAGTATTTGCATAAAAATAGAGTTCAATTACCAGAGGGTTCGCCTTGTGCACCAACATGACTGCCATTTATTTGTTTTTGTGCACCAACACGGCTGCCGTGACGTCATGTGAAAACGATCTATACATGTGTTAACAGTAGTGGTTATAAAATGTCTTCTAAACCCTTTTCTTTTCCAAGGTAAAACGAAGTGACCACAACAAGTTCACTCTTTACCATTCTGCCTGCTTTCTGCTCGCTATTTTCACTTTTTTGGACCATCAAGTCCACCAATGAGTCAAACACTGTCCTTTCTATTACGAACAACATTTCAAAGAAACAAGTGGAATTGAATGGCAAGAGGCTCAAGCTGGGCTCTTCTTAAAAGGGCTAACATGGTTAAGTGTCCAAGCCAGTATATTAGATTAATCTGCTATATGTACTAGTTTTAAGATTGCAACACTAAACTTGCCCAAGATTTAAGTTCGCCAGAACTGAGTACAGGTTACATTGCTGTTTGTAATACTTTAATTTCTTTTTGTCTCTATTTTAATACATTGTATGTCAGTAAGCGCTGTGTTAACTAGATCTTCGTTTAATTTATTTTTTTGAAGTTCCAATCTGCAAGGCTTGTTTTTAATTCAAGGTTTTTGTTTCTTTAAGGTACTCATTTGAGTTGTTCATGTATTTGTCTTGGCCCGCCACAACTAGCTTCTCAGCTATTTGCGGGGCAAACTACCGGTAACCCAACTTTTGTATTTGAAGATAAATGAAGTTGTTGCTGTTTTCTTTTTCTCTTTTTCTTCAGGACATATCAGATATAACGGTACAGTTTCCCACCTTGGCTGAAGACATCAATATCCCCAAGCTGTATCCTGAGGACAGGTTCTTTTCCAGTGTGTTTCGAATCAGCTCTGCTAATGGACAGCTTTGGACTCACTATGATGTAAGTGTGACAGATGTTGTGACATTTTGAGTCACACAATATTAAAAATAAAAACAATAAAAACAGCCGTGTTGGTTAAGAATTAAGCCCCGTTTATATAGAGAAAACTTGTCCCGGGTAGAAGGATCACTCACCTGCCCGAGCTTGGCTAAGCGTTTTCATGAGAAACAAAAACGTTGGCTCGGCTAGAAGGGTGACCCGCCCAACCGGGTCACCCTTTGACGATGCTAATCACCCTCCTAACCTGGTTAACATTTCTCCATATAAAAACTTTGGGTCGCCCAGCCGAGTCAACTCGGTCAAGAAAAATGGCGTCAACACAGCTCGTCTGGCTTGGGAAAGAAGTGGTCTTAGAGCCCTGTTCTGGTAGAGTCGATTATTCACTGCTTGAAGGAATAGAAAAGCCTCTGTGAGTTCAATGCCTCCGACTTCAACGCCGACAAAGTGACATTATATGAAAAGTTCGACAAATCGTGGCTGCGAAATATGCTACCGAAAACTACTTTGGATCAGTCTTCTGTTGATCAAACCTGAGACGGCCAGCTCTTGGCCAGCTCTTGGTTATAAGCGCTCACAATAGTGGACTTGGCTGGGAGGGTGACCCTCTTACCCGGGACAACTGTTCTTCATATATACGGGGCCTTAATGTGAGCACTCGTCAGTTGAAAACCTTTATGAATTCGTAGGGTAAGCGTTCATAGACAATCGATTTAGACAATCAACATGCCAAGCACTCCACGCTTTTCCTATGATCTCAATTTTAAGTTTAAAATATATTTATTCAGAATAATGCTACCTAACACTAATGCTTCTCACGCTAATACGGGTTATTTCAGTTGAGGAATGCTAGTAGTAGTACAAACAATTATTATTAGAAAACAAATACAGAAAGGTGATAAAATATGGTATCCAATAAACGCTGTATAATTTTGCGGCTCATGCTAAAAAGTATTAATGCATTAAACGTTTCGAAAACTTTGATCAATAACATATACAAAATTGCAAATCTTTAAAATTGTGATGATAAAAAATTCTTTTCGAATTAAAAAAGGAATAGTAACTAGAATAAAAAAAGTTTCTTTAAAATGTTACCGGATGGCGAGAAGCAGTAGGCAAGAACTGTGAAAGTACTCGCGAGTAGTAAACATTAACGAAATAAAAACCAGAAAGTACAGTAAAACGCAATAGCAAATTTTAAGACAAATACAAGCAAAATGCTCGTGAAGTTGCAGTTTCAAATTTTGGCAGCAATATTATTCTGGATCACCTTGTTAATTAATTATAATTATGAAAAATGTTCCATGAAATCATTTGAAATTATTTTAATTGATGCAAATGAAACAGGATTGTCAAAAAGATTTTAAGTAGAAGGAGAATCTAGGAGAGTGGGTGTCACTGAGGGGATAACAACACCGTTCCCCTCCCCCCCCCCCACCTACATTTCCTCTTTTTACTGGCGAACCTACGAAAGAAGCCGTCGATATCGCTGGTCAGCGACGCTCTTTGACAACCCTGAATGAAATCTAATTTCACGTGTGAATCTTCTGATAACGTGAGTTGTTTTTCCCATGCATTGTTTTTCGTTTACATGCAGATTATGGATAATCTTCTGATCCAGGTGAACGGGCGAAAACGTGTTGTACTGTTTAGTCCAAGAGATGCCACCAAACTGTACTTAAATGGTGACAAATCTGAAGTTTTAGACATTGATAATCCTGACCTGTCCAGATATCCGAAATTTGCTGAAGCCACTCCGTATGAGTGTTTTATGGAGCCTGGTGATGTCCTGTTCATCCCAGCCATGTGGTTTCACAATGTCATGTCATTGCAGGTGAGACAAAGTCGCATGTCAGGGACGGGTGATTATTTTGTACAAATAGGGGGAGGGTACCAATTTTTATGCGAGGAGAAAGAGGAACCACATAGATGTATGCACACAGTTTTGAATACTCAATTGAGGGAGTGGATAAGGGGAATGGTCAGGGAAAAATATTTTTTTGCCAAGAGGAGGCCGGTCAAGGGAATTTGAACATGGCCTCCCCCAATAATTTGCTGTGGGCAAATTATAACAGAATAACATGATGCAATACTTTAAAGTTAAACAAATGCCGAAACCTGTTTGCGACCATTAGTTTCTCTTCTCCCTTGCGAAAGAACCGTTTGTGTGACCTAATTATTACATCTTTACTTTGGTACTCTAATACTATGCTTTGCCAAGTTACAGTGTCGTCTGATTCTTAGGCCTCGCCTCATTGTTGATTTTTATTTCTGGAGTACTTGCCTGTACATTAAAGGCCCTGGCCAAACAATCGAACAAAATTGGATTCAACGTTCTAACTTTACTCGATCCAACGTTGTTTGACCGTTTGGCCGCCCATGTTGGATGATGTTCGTTCCTTCATTTTTTGCTCAGTTACAAGTTTTGGATAGAGTTTAATTTTGATCAAACATTCAGCAGGGAGTTGCATTTAGAGTTAGGGGTGGGGAGAATGACTAGGAACGGGATGAATGCAAATGGCAGTTTTTCCTCGCTTGACAGTGTCATTTGCGTGCTTGAACGCGGACTGTATTACCATAAACGATACATGCGCTTTTCGTTTCCGTGTTAGCGTCATGTTTTCAAACTCAGCGCCAACTTGCAGCAGTAGCTTGTTTCGTGTAGCAATATTGGAGATTGTTTTGATACAATCTCAACATTCACAGTGTTGGATGTGGGATCCAACTTTGTTCAATAGTTTGGCCAAGGCTTAATGTGGCGGGGAACACATGGCTATGACTATATCCATAAGGCAAAAATACTGGCTTTAGTATTAGTTGGAAAAAATTTATATCATGAATGTGTCATGCTATAATTCGAAGCCTTAAATCTTTCCTTCTAAGGTTATTTTAAATTTTGGCATGTTTGACATGCCTATTTTACGGAGCTGCCGAGTCAACTCAAAATTTTCTATCCACGCTGAATGCTTGTGACTCTTATTTGCTTGTTTTTACGCTTCTGAAGGCTTCCCTATCAGACACGAGTAAACTGATTAATATAAAAGCTATAATTATAATAATTTTGGTAATTTTAACCTACGGGCTGTCTTTGGTACTGCACGCATAAAAGAACATTGCGTTGCTATTTTATTGATTTTGATTAAATACTTGAAATGCACAAGAAGTTCGTGCGACAGGATTTGAATCACGCGGGACTGAAGCTTTTCATAAATATGTAGTGTATTGTCGGTATTAGTCGTCGCACTTCGTGGATATTCTTTACATAAATGCATACTGATGAGTAGTAAAGGAGCTTTAGTAACGTCCACGGCGACGGCAACGAAACTGTCATTTCAAAATGTAACTTCTGGATTAACCCTTTCGCGATTATTACAATTTGTTTAACGTGAAAAATGCGAGCTGTCCAGGACCTAAATTACTGTGAACGGTTTTAAAGCAACGAAAACGAAAGAAAAACTTGCCGCCACGCACTCCCGCTGTTGTTTTGTAGAGGACGGCAAAGAAATGTACCAAAAACGCACGTGCAGAGTATTGTTTTGGTTCATTAATTCCATTGTTTTGTGACGTTCTCGTTGCCATCTTCGTCGTCGTTGCTTAAGGTCCCTCAGGGGTTGTTTTGCGGAAGACGACAACGAAACGTGCTAAAATGTAAAACGCTCTTGGAGAGCGATTGTTTTCGCACATTAAACCTGTTGTCTTCTTATTGTGGCGTTCTTGTTGCTCTTGTTGCCCTCGTTACTAAAGCTACCTATATTTCGTGAGAAAACGTAACAGGAGATTGCCGGTTAGTACGTTTTTTTAACTTTCCCTAACCTGCATTGTTTTTATTACTTTACAGTTTGGAGTAGCAGTGAATGTGTTTTGGCGCCATTTGGATCCTTGTTACTATGACAACAAAGACACATATGGTAACAAAGATTTAGTCCCTGCCACAAGGGCTATGCAAATCATGAACCGCGCTATTAAGGCACTAGAGGAACTTCCTGAGGAATACAGAGACTTTTATGCGAGAAGGCTAGTGTGTAAAGTGAAGGACAAATGCTACTATAGTAAACGTAAGGATGTTTCGGGTAGCTTAAACGGCAAAGTCGAACCCGCCGATGAAAAAGCAAACACTGCTTGACGTCTTAAATTCGACTCATCTCACCATGAAGATGACTGTTGTGGGAATTTATTGTTAGACTTGCACTTCTTCCACTACCAACAGTGGGCTGGAAAATTTAAAAGCCAAGCTTTCTTTAATTGTGTTTCTTTTTCAATGGGGAGACTTGGTTTGACTACGAGACTTGTTTAACACCTTGAAGTTGATCGGCATCGTCTCAGTCCTTTTAAATTGGAGAAACTCCATCGCAGTTACATACGTAACTAAAGCAGGTGCGAATAGAGGGCTTAAAAAACGAAAAGTTGTAGCTGATTTGAATCATTGTTTTTTCTGTGATACCAATGCAGCGCGGACGCTTACCATTAGTCAGAACTGGACGGCCAGGCCAGTCCATTTGTTAAGAGAATTCAACTATTAATAAGAACTGTCAAAACAGATCAGTTTATTTCTACATAGTACGCATAGCAGGAATGTCTTTTCAGCAAAAACTCTCCGAAGAAGCCTATTTCATTTTAAAAGTGACCGGTCTTGCTGGCCAGTTCTGACAAATGGAAAGCGCCCTAATATCAAGCTCTTTTGGGACACAATCTCGGGCTGGAAGATGAAAGGTCCTGGGAAAGAGGTCTCTTGGGACATTGCTAGTTCCCAAGGTAGCAGTTGGCAACTGAGGATAAATACATGAAGTGGGTATTAAATATGTGGAAATGAAGATGAAGATGACATTTGAAGTCAAGTAAGAAATGCGACTAAAGCAGGTGCGAAAAGAGAGCATGCGATAAAAAAGCAAACAACAAAATATGTTGCACCAAGTGGTGAGAACTTAATTAAAATACTGTTACCGACACGGAGAAAATGGGCAATGATCGTCAATTTGTGTTACAAGTGTGTCAGTTTAGTTATTCGAGTCAGAGATAGGGAGGGCTCACTATTCTAATGCGTCAACAAGCATGTGAAACACGGACGGGTTCAATATGATCTTTCCGCTTCTTTGGTTCTGAGACACTTTTTGCACTTTCTTTGTTTACATTGCGGAAAGTGTTTAGGAAATTTGCTTGGGTTACTTAATTAACTCGGTAATCCAATATTCCTGCTCAAACATAAGAAAGCTTTCAAGGAAATTTCGAGTTCATTCAGGTAATGTTGGTATTTCATTTAAAACTCTTAAAAATAAAACTGATTTTCGCTATGCTCAAAGACAGTCCGCCTTCTGCTGAGATCTGTCTTCATTACGCAGCATAAGGTGTATTGATTTACTACAAGTCAAGAGTTAGGCAGGTAAATAAATCTGAGTGAAATCAAATTAATACCTTTTCTGTGTAGTTTACATCTCGAGAAGATTTTGAAAACGCAAATTTTTGGTTGATCACTTAAAGCGCGTTTTTTTATCCACAGTTCTGGAATAAGAATGGTTGGTACGGAATGCTTGGATTTTCATTCGCAGCATTCTGTTCATTCTGCCCCAGGGAGCAGAATGGATGGAATGGCGTTCTGTCCATTCCGGAATAGGAATGCGGAATAGAAAAACGCGCGCATTTTTCATTCTGGTCATTCTCATTCCAGAATTGTGAATAAAAAAACGCGCCCTTCATTTCGAACTGTTAATCTTTTTGTGGGCATAGCAAACTTGTTGCCGTTAGTGGAACAGATCTAATAATAGTGCATTTGCATCGTCTGGTGTACTGCCTTAGTTGGAATTGAAGACTGCAGAAAAAGGGAAAACTGAATTGTTTCAAAGTGAACACGTGCCTTTTGCCTTGAACTGCAACTTTTAGTTTTCGTTCGGCTTTGCAATTTCTAAACCTCGGTAAGAAATGTGAAGTTCTGTAACCATTTTTTCCTTTTTAATTGTTTGACGGTAGATAACTTCCGACTTCAATTTGACATATTTTTAAAAATAATATAGATTTCATTACTTCGAACAAACTGATGACAGTTAAGGGAATTGTACCCTGGGTGCCAGAGGTTTTTTTCTCGTTAGGGGCGACAGAATTGAGCGGCGAAGCCGCGAAGGCGAGTCGCGAAGTGGCGAGAAAAAAACCTCTGGCACCAACGGATAACAACCTCACTTCCATGCCGACGCCAATTTCCTTTGATTGACATCCGCAGTCAGAGCTTATTTTAGAAACACAGCGAACCGGTTTTTCCCACGTGGAGTAAAATTTGCGTGTCATGTTTCGTGTAATAGAAACAACACTGCAAGATAAAGATTATTACCCGGCTTAAATTCCTATTAAGAGAGAGGCTGTACTGTCATCAAACGCACTGAAACGAGCCAAACAAAAGCTAGACAAAATACTTCAGAGGGCATACAAAGGACCGCAGTCGCTAAACAGAAACAACAAGGGTCAAAGTAAACAGGCGATAAATGCAGAATTTAAACCCAGAAATAACCTTTGGTATGAAAATACATAGCATGCGACAGTTTAGCACATGGCTGTTTCAATTACTTTCATCATCATATTAATCCTCTAAACCATTGTGTTGCCCCGCTGAAAACAAACAAGAAGCTAAATCGGTCAATAGAACCGAAGTAGAAGCGGCAAACATGCGAACCCCAGTTTACGTCAGTTCTTGTATGTGGGAGTTGAACAGCGAAACCAACTGCGAAAACATCTTTTCGCGCGACAACCTGTACAATGGAAAGACCTGCTCCAGTTTCAAGTGATCGAATTCCGGAAATTTTGAATCTACAGTTGATTTCAAAGCGCTTGCTATTTCGAAAAGCACAACGTTGATGTCGTCTTCTCGTATTACTGTGGTAAAACCAGTTTGGCCAAGATCACCCTAAACTTAACCAATGGCAGCCCTTTTAAGAAACGTTTTTCAATCGACCAATCAGATTCCCAGGGTCAGATTTTGACTCTGGAGAAATAAATGGCAACGTGATTGGATCGGCACGCTCAAAAGACTTAACGGCCTGAGCCAGAGGTCTCTCGCCGACCAGCACTACTCGCTCTGACGCTCCTCGCCGCTGGCGAACGAGAAGACCTCTGGCATCCAGGGTAAGGGAATTGCCGCTTTTTAATTTTAAGCTCTGTGTAAACATGTTTAGTAAGTTTCGAAACACAGGGGAAGGAAACCTGGCGAGTTTATGTTGCATTTTCTCTTCTATTTTGATTAAGTTTGCTTCAAGGTGAACCTCTGTGCGGAAAATCTTAATGAAGAAATTTCACCTGCTACGGTTGCAAAAAGGTAAGATAATCAGTGTTTTGATTTGTTCTTGCACTCGGTGGAATGTTTCATTACCAAATTTATCTAACCCGAAATAAGCCTTCAAGAAAGTTAGGATTTATAGTGATTTGAAGATATAATTTTCCTCATTGAGTTGTCACGTAGCATTTTCGATTCACCAATGCTTGTATTTTGTTATCATAAGGTTAAAATTTTGCATCGAGTGCGTTGAAAGCCGGATTCCTCGAAAATGGACAGTCGGTGGCTCGAATTTTCAAGGAGTTAAGCGTTTTTTTTTCACGATCAACAAGGCAAACAGTTTCAGGTTGGTTCCGGTTGATCTCTCTTTATAAACAAGTTTCAGATCGGCATTTGAGATTCTTTGCTTTACTCCGTTTTCACATGCCCATGTGGATAGTTTCCGGAGCAGTTTCGGCTTGGCGATACCCAGTTGGTTCGCAGTCCATGAATTTCTTTTCTGAAATGACTGTTAGTTGATAGTTTCGACGGTGCGTAGTTTTAGGTTTTTAGAATCCACGCTGAGTTTTGAAATGCGGGCAGATGGGTCGACTTCGTCGATTTTCCTTCCCAGATCGATCCCAGAAATACCAGCCATCCATGTCGCTTACAACTCAGTTTCAGAACTTTGCCGTATGACGCCATTTTCTGAAGTAGCGAAAAGCGAAGTCAATATCAACTTACTAGCTCAAAGAACCAAGTCCGCTTGGTTGGATTACAAGTTTGGTCAATGGGTTATTCCAGAAAAAATTCACACTTCCCCGACGAATGGACACGTTTTTAACCTCCCCCCCCTCTCCTTCTCCCCTCCCTCCCGGATTTCAGGAAGAACTAGACCCCCCCCCCCCACTCCCTCCCGCCTGGATTTCCATAAAAGTTTATAAGCCATACATTCAATTTTATTCAAAAGAATATACGCAAAACCACATCCAGAAGATACTCTTGTTTAATTTTTTAAGCTTTAGCAAATATAATTTAAGCTTACAATTATTGTGGGGAACTCAATAAAACGAGCTAAATACGAAAAAGCACACGTGTTTTTTGACTCGTAGCTTATTAAAAAAAAAGTCCTCCAATCAAATTTAAAAAAGAAGTGTAACGTGTGAAAGAAAATCTGTTTTTATTCTCAACAACCGTGATTTTGATATGCGTAATGTACCATTTACAGAACAGTACGTACACCATTCTGCTAAAAGTGTTAATATTACAAAGAGAAATTTGAGGCTGATCTCTCTTAGGGTTTAAAGGGTAAAACAGCTATTTCGACCAGTTGTTGAAACACATTGTCAACGCCAGTTTCATCAGATTGATACGTTACGTGTGCGAATATGCCGGAAGACGAGCTAGCCGCTCTTTACGGTGTTTAGATGAAAAAAAAAAAATCACGATTAATCCACTTACGTCTTACGGGATTTTCCGTTTAAAAAATTCCGAAAACGGACATATTTTGCTGGCAGGGAGCCGTCAGCCGTCAAAAAGGGCATTTTTTTTCCGTCAACCTTCCAACCAATCTCGAGTAGTCCTGTGGCTCCTCCAGACCTATATTTTCTTTGGTCCCTTTGACCTGTAGCTTCTTTTGTAATCAGGGCTAGGGGACATTGTTTGTGTCGTTGTATTATCTATTGTTTCGTTCTCCACTGAATTAGACTGCTAGCAGTCCGCCTTTTCTCAAAAATCTGTGGAGTTCTTATCTCAGCGCGCACGTTCGCAAAACAACACCGGTGAAAAAGAAAGTATTTCAAGAGAGAAATTCAAGGGAAAAACCGACTGCAAGCAGTCTATTCTCCACTTACAGACAAGAGCAGTTACTGTTACTTGCCAAACGGTTTCAAGGTATTTTAAATCTTGCCGCTCAAAGTATCTAGAATACAGTTGGTAATATTAAGGTGGTCTGATAACCAGGACCACCTTTTTTCCTCAAATTCAATTTTAATCAGAAGAAGCCACCATCATGCCACTCGCTGTCATGAATGATGACAAAGACAATGATGTTTGAGTCTCCTGTTGCCATGGAAATCAAGCAAGCTTTTGTAAGGTTTCTTTGTTAACTCAAATGAACAAAAACACAGAAGTCACTAAGGGAAGAAACATTTTTTATCGATTATGTTTATAGTGATCTAGGCTATGAACCTAAACTGGTGGATTGACTTTGACTGTTTGCAAAGAGATAAGTCAAAAAGTTGGTTTTTGTGCCTGTGCCTACCATCAATGTTTTGCATGCTGTGCAAGAACAATTCAACAGATAAGCTTTACTTTGGTTCAGCGTAGAAGATTTATCAGTCTCCAGCTTCAGCCCCAGAAAGCCAGTAAAAGCAAAATAATGGAAAGAAAAGAATGTTTGCCATGACAAATTTCATGCAAGTTTGAAAGCTCAAAACTGTGTAGGGTCAAGAAAAAAATTGATGGAGCCAGGTTTTGTCATCTCAGTTATTCAAAAATTCTAGTGCATATGTGTTTGTCACGCGTTAAAACAAGGAGAAAAATGGTACGACAATGCGTAATTCTCCCGAGCAAAGTAATAGAATAGAAATTGCATGAAAACAACATATAGCTCCAACACGGCAAGAATTAAATGGAAATCTTACCTCGTAATCGAGCAGTCTGAACAAATCTTTCTTCAAATCAATCTTTTATTCACAGAGTAAACATTAGAAAACACCTCTTCTGCTTCCAACTTAAATAGGAACTTTGGACAAAAATGGCACTGAACAAGATCTCAATTAGCTGCCTTTTTACCAGCAACCTCAACCAAGCAGGAAGAATCTGAGCCCGTGGAATCTTAGGGAATTTGACCTATCTTTGAGCGGGAAAGTCTACCTCCAAACAATTTGGTATTTTTTTAAAAGTCTCTGGCCAGGCGTGAATCCAGCACCAATAGGTGTCCAGGCACGTTCAACTTTCAATGAAACTTCCACAAATGCAGATTGAAGCCTGGTGAGGCAAGGTTCATTTGCTTTATGGCCCCTTGTCCATGAAAAACAAACTGCCAGTAGCTCGCAACGAGCATTTGAACAAAGTTTGTCACAGTGCCAATAAACAGTTATTTGAGATTGACAAGGTTTATAGACCTTATTCATAAATGGTGGCTGTTTTATTTTTGTTTTGTTATTGTGTAAATTAGCCTACCAAGCCTCACATTAGAGCAAGAATTCTTTTCAAGTTAGCACATGCTAACGAGGCTTGGTAGGCTAATTTGCACAAGGACAAAAGAATGATGAATTGGCAGCCATTTATGAATAATGTCTATTCCGGCTCCAGTGAATGACCCAAAACACAGCAATTTAGGACAATTTTGACACACTTTCAAGGTAATTCTGCAAACGATTCTGCCGATCAGAAAGTGAATTCAAATGTTACACTAAGTACAGCCACGTGACCAACCACCATGTGGCATTGTACATGCATACCATACCCAGTCAGTTCCTCTATCAATATCTCTGGAGAAGAATTAAAGACTTTTACGACCACCCTACCCCCCGCCCCCCGCCCCCCTCTCACATTTAGCAAAAAAAAAAATTCATACATTTTTAGGGTATCAGACCACCTTAGAAAAAATCAACAAAGTTAAAATTAACCTAAACTAATACAAGAAATTTCACAGGCAATAACGTTACCGTGAAGCGTAAAACACTTTTTTTTTTCAAACGATAAAGCTATCCATCTCCCCTCTTGAAACCCCTGATTTCGATCATGCGCAACAACTTCCGTAGACGCAAGGCATTTGGTCATGTCGTCATAAGCGTTCGGGCTATTTTTACACTCCGTAAACAGAGGATCACACCACATTCAATTAAAAGGCTAAATTGGCTGATTTGGTTTAAATTCTTGGAAGTCATGTGAGTTATAATAATCATCCTGTACTGAAACGTTTTGGGGTGAGGTTATAGCATCTATTGCTTATTTTGGATTATTATAGCCTTGTCAGTCTAAACGAGCTCAGTAATTTTAGTTATTTCGGTTTCGATGGATCTTGGAATCAAAGGCATTTTTCGCATGTCATGGTTCAAAATAAGTTACAAAAGTCATAAAAAATGTATTTATTATCCACAGGTTCAAACACAGGCTCCTACTTGCTCAAATATAAACATCTGTTTAAGACCCTTAAACTCAGTGCAACTGTACCGTTACGTTGTACAAAGAAAGAGACATGCTTTAATCCATTTTTCCATGTGCAGTAGATCACCGTTCACGTGTAACTGGTTCTGTTTAAGTTGATGTGAAATTCCATAGAAGAAAACTGTAACTTTTTCTCGCACAGGGCATACATTGTACAGCAGCCCGAAGATGCCTTCCAACTGAGGTATTTTGCCAAAACATTAGATGCCTGCCCTGTTCGACTAAAACGTTCGCCTACTCTCCACCCTGACGTTAAAACGGCAATTTTTGGAGCGCCTGTTGGATTATTCAAGGACTGTTTCAGTAGCGAAAACAAACCAGCGGCCGGGAATGAAGACTTCCCGGCCGCTGGTTAAGGGAACGTAGGCTCCGGGAACGAGATTGTGTCATCCTTGGAATACTCTATTCACTGGTATTGCGTTACCATCATGATTTCGACAAGGACTCGAGCATAAAGTGACTTAATATTTTTATAAGTTCTTTTTTTCTCTCTCTGGGGCTAGGGTAACTATCACAAGAGCGTCCTTTTAATAAGCCATTTCCGAATTACCTTAAGCGAGTCAAGGTGCTCAGCCTTTCATATGCAAATCAATTTTCATTCACACGCAAATTAAACTCATGTTCATATTAATGACATTATTTTGAATTGTCAAATGAAATTGAATTTTTGCATGCTGAAAAGTAAAGTGAGATAACGTGAGATAACGTGAACTAGTTTTCTTTCAAATATCAGACCCTTTTGTAGCGCATAAAGGTCGCTTTGGAAAGCCTATTCTGATGACATATATTCTTGAAGCCGACTGAGAGAACAGAAACCTGAGAAACGTTTGCTAGCACCCCAAAGTTACGACGCAGATAAGGAGTACAGCCTTTTCAAAACGTGTGTGTTGACATTATCAGTATTATGTCCGCGAGATACAGGTCAGCAAATTGCAAGACGCAACGCATGCGCAGAGGTCGGGAATATATTACTGTGTGTTCGCCATTAAACGTTACAATTACAATTTCTGTGTGCTCTTGCGACGTCTTTTACTTGCGGTCGTAATCATGATAGGGTTATTGCTATTTCTCATAAATAATATAATCCTCCGAATAGTAGCTCGCTGCTAATTGAGAAGATCCCATGTTGATCGTTATCAAGAAATTATTATTATTTCACGACATCTGCACAAGTCGAAAGCGATAGAAAGCAAAAAATATATATGTAGATAGGGAAGGTAGTTTTGTTCCGATCATGGACGGAAACCGTAACAAATCATCTTAATAAATTTTTGTTGCGGAGACTGAAGAAATTGAGAACAAATTTCTGAGCTGGTGGCTTTTAATTTCTGTTGAATCCACGCATACACCACGCAAATATTCCGCTTTGGGGTTTGTTTATAAAGGCTTTTCCGGCAGAATATTGAAAATAAGATCTGTAAATTGAACATAGTCATGTTATTTTCATTTAAATTACTAGAACGTGAGCGTCCAACTTCAGTTGGTTAAAGAATCTCGAAAGCAGCTCCTGTGCATGAATTGCGAATTCAGAGCCTCGATCCCATCGCAAGTCTTACACCTTGTAAGTTCGCCTTCAAAGATTGCCTTTCTCGCTCTTTATGATTCAAGGGTAACGCACGTGGATTGATCCACAGGAAATTTGTTTTTAAAACAAGAAATTTACTTGATGCACGAAAACATGATGCGAAGTCGTCATGGCTAAAATTGAACGGAACAAGTTCCGCAGTCAATTTTTAACTCACCGCGTCAAGGTAAGCTGGTACAACACCTAAAAAACTTTTATTCAGGTGTTCATTGTTGTTTCAATTTGGCTTTTTTTCTTTTTTGCGTACTTTCAGAGGCGATTATATTTTTGCCGGGAGAAAGATCGGCAGGAGGTCCTCTCACTGGCCACACGCGCGAATATTGAATCATAATCAGTAATTAGATAGTCGGTATCCATGCGTTTTTTATTTATCCATTGGAAATGAAAATGTTTTGTCGATACATTTACCTCGTTGTTTTCTAGCTGTGCTATCAAAAGTGACTTCATGCAGGCCATTTATGAACGATTAAAACCAAGAGCAGGTGTTAGAATTAAAAGCAGTAAAAAGAGTAGAAGGGGGCAGGGGGAACACACCTATACCCGGTGGTACCGGCGCACGCGAACTTCAGGACACCTGTTTATTATCCGACATACAAGCCTTTGATTGACATCAGTACTCTTACTCTACTACATAAGGCCTCTCGTGACTGGGCAACGATCAAATTTCCTGATATCGTGTTGCTACGAAATCTATCTGCAAACTTAGGATATATAAGTTTTTTTCTTGTTGTCACTTTCTATGTTAATTTGCAGCGTATAAAAGTCCACGCCTCAGTCCATTTTCCTGTCTTCAACTAACGTCCACGATGATCGGCGCTCTCCTCGCTGTTTTGATTCTTGCTGTGCCGATGGAAGCACTCGGATGTTCTGACAAATGTCATTGTGTCGGCTCCAAGTCCGTGGATCTATACTGCACTGGCTTGACTTCTTTCCCTTCACTGAACGATTTACCCGTCAACACACGACTGTTGTAAGTAACATTTGCCTTTAGTTGTCAGTATGTTGTGTGAATATACCACTACCTTATTAACCTTCTGCAGCCCTGCAATGCGGCACAGCACTCTTAGACTTTCGCCAACCACATTTGACAATACTTTTCAGGTGCGTGGATGTAGAGAGTTGATTGTATTTTCCACGTTTTATTTTATGATTCTAAATTTCACTTTCTACTTGAAAACAGTGCGACAGTTAATTTCATTTCCTGTCCTAATTCCGTCGGAAGATGTATTGTAATTCATTAATTCATTCCCGTGGTGTAACCGATACTTAACCTCGTGTCGTTTCGCAATCGCGTCCGAATATAACAAACCTTGTTTTAAAAGATACCATTTGTCATTAAAACAGCTGCCTGTAGTTTCGCCGGTAAACGGAAGTGTTAACGCACGTGTGGAAATCAGTGTTTTGACATGTTCCCCCGTTATTTACATCAACCTGAACACGAATCTGTCGTAGATCTTTTGTTGTATTGTGTACTTCTGCACTGAATTACAATTAGCCAATCAATAACTCACAGAAATGAAAGCTCTTTAGCTGGAAAAAAGATACCAAATGTTGAATCGACTTAATAAACTTCCCGGTTAAGCAATTTGTTCTTCCTTCATATTTTCAGAATTCCTGAAAATAGCGTTGGTCTCAGCTTGTTATTTCTGGGTCATTTTGGGTCAAGGTTTAACGTGTCGTGTACCTAAAATTGAACAGGATTTAGCTCATTTCCGTACCGTTCATAACGAAATCAAAAGCGTGCTCCTTTTCACATTGTGTAAGCAGTAAATTAATGGTAAATAGATTTAACCTTATGCCCTGTAAAAAAATCTGCAGTACACTGAACTTGAATGCCACATGCATTTTCTCATTACTTAGATAAAATTTACACCACTACTCTACGAGATTCTACTGTACGTAGTGCCCTGTACTATACTGTACTATACTGCACTATACTGCACTATACTATACTATACTGTAGTATACTGTACTATACTGTACTGCACTGTACTGTACTGTACTGTACTGTACTGTACTGTACTGTACTCCTCTCTACGAGTTTACTTTTGCCTATGTTATTCTCAACTAATCTACTCCACTCTTGTCATAACATTTTGTATCACGGACGAGCAAATCCCTCTCTGCGCGACTGTGGTTTGAAACACTTGGTTTTCCTCATTAAACTTTGTCATAAAAAAAAACGCGGTTAGCATATTGCCAAAACACTCATTCTGCCGAGCACGTACATTCAATCAAAGGGCTTTTCATATGATAATCTGTAATTGTCAACATAGATCTACTTTCAACTTAAAACACAGCCTCTTCAAGTTACTAGAAGCCCAACCCAGTGGTTGGTGTTGTCTTCATACTGAAAACTTCATTACAGTCACAGTTTTGTTACATCGTAAACAATTTATTGTACTGATGGAATTCATCTGTACTCGGTTAGATACTACAATCTTGGAGAGAATAGAAAGAGCTAGAAATCAAACCCCACTTCTCCCCAAGTCAGTGATCAATTCGCATAAACTAAAACGCGCCTTTTCCTCTATCATTGAAATTTGGGAGACGAGGTCTTAGTTTTTCATTTGAATTGTCCAAGATTGAATATTGTGCAGACTAAATAGAGAAATTAAACCGCCTCCACCCCAAGTCAATGATGAATTCGCGCTCAAACCAAACCGAGCCTTTCTTCCATAGTTGAAATGGAGGGAGGGATGGTCTTAATTTTCTTTTGAATTCTCCAAGATTTTAGGTCTTTCTCCACTCTAATTAAAGTGTCCTAGGCCGAGATTTTTGACTCGATAAGAAGTGTGTATTGCTTGAGTCGCTTATTTTCATCTTTGTGTGAGGTCGCTTTAATTTTTGCTTCCGGATGAAAACACCGTGTTAACACAATAGTCTAAACCTTAAGTATTTTAAGACTCACGCTTTGTTTACATTTATCAAGGTGGTCCATGAACCGTGTAGTTCTCCTCAGTTTTCGTGTTCAGGTAGCAACCTTTCTTCTTCCAATGTTTTTCCTCATAATCACCTCGCTCTTTCTTATACTTCTTTGTGTGTGTTTATGTAAACTCAGAATAGTTGAGTTGTACTCACAGCGGCCCTGTGTGAAGTCTAGAACTTTTTTTTAAAATTTTTTTTTATGAACAGGTTACATTTTCTTTCTTGTACCAACAGACTCAAAAGTGAAAACATCACTTAACAATATCACAAACAAAACAGCAGTACAGAGTTGCTCTACATTGACCTTCTAGGCGCCACGGAATCGGCGAAACTTTTTAATTTGCTCATCTGATCAGGTCTGTTCACACCTAAGGCCAGCTAGTTCGCAAAGTTGTTTGTTATGTCAAGGCTCTGCTATCGATTTTACCAAAGACATGTGGTAGCACATTATAATGGGTAAACATATGAGGAAGAAACTATTATTCACAGTCACCTAACCTCGTCAATTATAGACTATGAAATTTGGTTAGATTGGAGAACAAAAAACTTGGCCAAAACCAAACAGTTGCTCTGTCAACTCGGACCTACTTAATTTTATTTGTCATGCTGAGAAAGTCGCGGTGTTTTTCTCGAAAGCCATTGGTCTCATGATTTCATTTACATGGGAAAAACAAAACGCTCTAACTGCGCTCTAACCACCAAAGAAGAGCCGACACGTGTCCAGCAGCGTGTTTTGTCCCGCAGCAATAACCACAATTAGAGCTCAGTTCCGAGGGACAAATAATAACGAAATCTCACCCACTTTGCTCCCCCAAAAATGTTCAGGTATATTCAAACAGGCACGTGTCAGCTGAATGTCACCACCAGAAAGAGCATAATATTTTCACTCGCCAACACGCTTCTCGTGTAGAATAAGTAAATGCGCTCCCGCAGCGAAATGTAGTTAGATTGTCCTTGGTTAAGTATTCGTGTACCGTATCACCAGCTTGAAAATTTGGCACCGTGTTTTTCTTTTCTTTTATTATTCTTTTTGTTGACGGAATTGTGTTTGAATTGTCCAGACAAAAATCTGCTATTACTTGGCAGATTAGTGTGCTTTCAATTTGTTTATCGCAATAGCTATTTTGTTGGCTGCTGCCATACCGATCTTGTTTGACTTGCAGCTACTCGAGGCTAGCTATCTTGATATTTTTTATCTTCCGTGTTTCACGTATTATGAGACAAGGCACGTTTTCGTGATTGCTGATGGCGTGTCGGAAGGGTTCATAGGCATTAGCTGTTTAATTTCTTTCAAACAACACGCAAGAAGGATTTTTATATATGGGAAATAGAAACAATACAAGTGATCTAACTGAGATATTTTGAAAAGTTTTCGTTCCCTTCACTTTATCTCCAGCTATCGTTGGATCATTGGTTACGTTGAGAATTCATCCGATGAGCCTTAGCCCTTAGATCCTTAGGCAGTTCTGAAATAACTGGAAAGAGGAAGTTAGTGAACAATGTTGGCAGTTGTGACGGAGAGGGGTCAATTCTTTCACCTCAGCATGCGCCTGTGCTATGCGGTTCTTCAACCCCACTACTCGTTAGACACAATAGTTTCTCAAGTTACGCAGTCCAAGTATTAGTTTTTTAAGTACAACTTTGTTTTGGTTTTATTACAGGCGCATAATGGAGTCATCAATCTCCAAGATCCCTGCCGGAGTGCTGAATAAGCGGAAGAAACTCTCAGTGTTGTGAGTATTTTGCGTGTTTCTGTTGCACTTTTTGGCTTTCAGACAAATTATTTGGGTTAGGACCGGGCTTATCTTTCAGGGAGTAGACTAATTGCTTTCCAATTATTTTTTTCTTTTTCGTGAAAGATTTCAAAGGGTTAATCAGATTATAAAAAATACCAGAAAAGTTATGTTTCTAGCAAGAACCTTGTGTAACTTTAACTATTGTCAAAACTGCTTGCATTTAGTGAGCCTGGGAACAACTTCTGAGGACGATTGTTGTCTGTACTGTGCACGTGGCTGTTAAAAGATTTTCTTATTTCAACCAAAAAACTCTTGTTGAAACTGTCATTTTTTTTTGGAATAAAAAGACATAAACATTTCAAAAATTGACTAGATTCAAACGCCTTCTGCACTACGAGGTGTCAGCTTCTTAAAATATCAGCTCCTACTCGTGAAAACGCATTAAACATGTATGTGGAGGTGAACCACAAAAAAAACATATCAGAAAGACACGAAGAAACACGATAAGGATGAAGCTATCCATTAATAGGCTTAAGTCATCCTTTTTTTAAGTTATCGTCACGATATCATTTTAGTTCGACTTCCGGAGACTATATACTATGGCTAGCAAAAATTGGGATTTTTGAAAATGGAGATTTATGATTTAGTTAATATATGAATCACAGCACCGATCGGACCAAAGACATGATACTGATAATTTCTTCTACAAATCCCTCTGGTCTAGCCAGGGGCCTAGCATTCCGTGTTCTGTCTTTAGGGTCGAAAGTTCCGACTTTTAAAACACTACCCAGAATGGCCATACACTGGGTGAAAGGCAAAAACGGACAAAACTGGCGATTTGATAATAAGCGCTTGTCTGCTGCTCCTAAAAGGTAGCCGCGGTGGATTTTAAGAGACAAAATTTTCTGCAGTTTGGATTTCATTACGCGTTTATTCGTTTTCTAAAAGTGTGTGCGCTTGTAATTTCGTCACATAGCTGTTCGTTGTTTAATAAAGTTTGTTTGTCTTCCCGAGTTGTTCCGAGTTTAGAACACAACAGAGAATATTTTTATTTTATATTTTATCTTTTTTTGATTTACAGACTTCTCAGTAACAATAAAATAAGTGCTGTAGAAGATGGAGCATTTGATGGCATCAAAAATCTATTTCAAATGTAAGTCTAAAGTTACAACCTCTCTCTCAACATTGTGCGCAGTCTATCCAGTCTCCATACGAGCCACAGGTAGCCCCTACTGCCAAAAGTCGTAATAGCGTGAATAAGAATATTACTACTCTCCCCGTTCCCCTTCTCTTAACGTCATTCACAAGGACAACCCAGTCATTAATTATTTTCTGCACTCCTATTTTGCATTTCATGTCTTTTTTTGTTTGTTTTCTCAAGCGACCTGGATCATAACAGACTGGAAAATTTTCCCATTTTCAAGAACAGGTCAACTTTGAAAGAACTGTAAGTCAATTTGTAGTAATAACCATGCCGTCGAATAACTGCTTAGGCGCCTATTTTCAGATGTAGGTCCCTCGGGACCCTGGAGAAACGGACGCTCAATGCAGTTTATGGCAATGCTGAAAACTGGAGTGAGTTCTATTAAAGATTTTGTCTTTGACTGGAAACACGAAGTTCATTCAGCTTTCTTTTGCACTGTCTAATTTCTTTTCAGCGGAGAAATGGTCATTTCTTAATTTCATTTTTGTTGAGTGACCAAATAGAAAAGCTTTGTTGCGCTAATTTGAGGAAATTAAATGCCGTACTTTGGAAGTTGCTCTACGGTAATATGGCGCTAAAAGTAAAATGGCCATTGCAGTTACGCCACGAACAGACGTACTTGCCAAAGGAAGCCGGAGTGAATAGGCAGCCTTGAACTGGATTCGAACCAGTAAATCCCGGTGTATGTTCCAGTGATCTCAGTTCCAACTGGGCTATCAAACCTACGCCATGATGGATAAAAGAAAATTGCTTGAAATATTTTCCTTCCTTCCTGGCAACTGAATGAATTCAAAAGTGAAGGACCATTGCAAGGATGCAAGGAAAGAGATGTGTTACGAGGATTATGACTGATTGAAATAGGGGCGGATTTAACCCCCCCCCCCCCCCTTTTTTTTTTCCTTGTATTTAAAGAGCTTTTGTGACCAACCGCCTTTCAATGGCCTTACGTTTTGGTCACAAATCCTCCCGGAATGCTGTAAACAGCATCTTTTTCGAATAGATGGCATTTCCATTTTTTTAAGGAGGGGGGCGGGGGAGGTTGGTGCGCTCTTGCTGCAATTTCGTCGGCCCCCTTTTTTCTGGAATTTCTGGATCCTCCCCTAGATTAGCGTTTATTTTATCAGGGGAGTTTGTTTCATACAATGTTTTTATTTTCTTAACGCTTCGCCCGGACCATGAGCGTATCTGTAAACTGTTCAGTGGTAGTTCCGCGGTTGACAAGATCTGCCCTAATTTTTAATTTGTATCGATATTTTCAAGTATTTTTTTTATATCTTTCAGGCACCTGAACAACAATAAGATCAAAGAACTGTCGATAACATCTTTGAAAAATTTACCGGAACTGGTTGATTTGTAAGTCGATCTTTAAGAGCTTAGCCATTTATATTTGTTTATTCAATTTGTTGATCCGATTAATTAAGCCCCGTCCACACGTATCCGGAGATTTTTGTACCCGCAAATTTTTTTATGCGGATACAAAAATATCTGCGTCCGCACGTAGCATATACGAATCGTATACGACCGTCCACACGTATCCGATTCGTATCCGGACAACTCGAAGGATTAGTCAACAGAGCATGCGCATTACAAAGAAAGCTGAGCCTGCGATAATTTTGGCGCCAAATTCGCGGCTTTCTTGAAGTTTCAACACGTGTGAGCTTGAAGAGCGAAAAAAATCCCTGTTAAAAAACACCATAACAATGTCTCAATTAAGAGAAAAACAGAAAAAAAAACCAAAGTCAACTCATTTGTTTGGACGGACGATGAAGTATTGCTGCTTCTTAAAGTGACTTTGGATTACAAAACAGCAAAGACTATGGAAAATATCGATTGGGAGTCGTGCCAAACCAAATATCCTGTCATTTTAGATCTCTTCAATGACCAATATCCTTCACAAGAAAATGCTTCTTCAATTGAGAAAGATTACCCACATAAGAAAGGGAAACTAACTAAGTCGCGGAAAAATAAACAATCTCGCGCGGAAAAAGACTGGTTCTGATACTGTGACGTTAGCGTATACAAAAATATACAGATACGAGCGTCCGCACGTATCCGGATACACAGCGTATACAGAAATCTCCGGATACACCGAGCATATACGGCGGACACGTGTGGACGCTAGGTGTATCCGCATAAAAAAATTTGCGGATACAAAAATCTCCGGATACGTGAGGACGGGGCCTTCATTTCATGATAAAGTCTTTAAACCTAGCGAATAAGGAAGTAATAAAAATTCACAATATATAAAGGGCGGTTTTCAGAGACAAATGCTCTTGTTACCAACAGTTTTTGCGTAAAGCACATGCATATTAATGTATTAAGTTAAATACAGTCAACTTTGTCGTAAGTGACCACCCTTGGTGCACAACAAAGTGGTCGCTTACAGACAGTTCTCGCTTAGGAGAAATTAAAGTCAACAAAAAAAAACCAAACCTCAATTGATTAACTAATTACAGACTAACGATATTACCTTTTTAGGTAAAATTAGGCTTAGAGAGAAGATTGAAAGCACTAGGCTGTTTCGCATCGAAATCTTATCATACTTCCGTTGAAACTTTGTATAACATTTTGCAACAGATCACTGTGCCAATTCCTGTATACCTACAAATCTAATTATAACCATCTTTGTTGGATGTAAACGGTTATTGTCTGTCGGCACTCCGGATCAGTGCTATTAAAAACTGAACTTTTGTGGCGTTTGAGTAATGATTTTTTAACGATCGTACGTGCTGGTCGAAAGAGTTGTCCCGGTTGCTTTTAAGAAATTTGAGTAGTTGTTGCTTACGAGAGAGTTTTTGAAACAGTATTTGACTGAGAAACAAAACGGTTATTTACAAATTAAAGTGGCTGTTTTCGAGAGGTGGTCGCTTACAAGAAGTGGTCGCTATGAGAGGACTGACTACAAAATAAACCAACGAATATTCGTAACATCTTTGAAGAACACAATTTATCCTGTAATTTAAGACAGCCCGACTTCTCAATTCCGAGACACAACGCAGCAACGAATGCGAAACATCCATTGTGCTATCCGGGACCCAATTTATGGGATATGTTGTCAAATACCAGACAGATCAGCCAAATCGTTAGCCAGCTTTAAAAGCATTATACGCACATTACCATATTGCTAGATGATGGCTATAAGGGCTGTGCTCTTTGTAATTCTTAATTCTTATTTAATGATTTATGTTAAATCTTTTTTAAATTTGTGATGTTATAATGCATGTCTCTGTAAATGATACTTTTGTATTGTGTGTTATTTTTTCTTAATTAATTTTATTTGTGCCCCGATATTAGTATGGGATTTATTCCAAACTAGAAGGCTTGACACGTAAATAAAGAATCTCTTGACTCTGATGATGACTTCCGCTCAGGTTGTCGAAACGTCAGTCAATATCACCTCAAACAGTCTTTCTCAGGACTACACTCACCCGGACGATCGTACTCCACTTAGTATGAAGTTATTTTATGTCGTTATCTTAAAAACAGAGTGAAACATATTCAAGAGCCGCAACATGACTTAAGGACGTTCGCGTGACAATTTTTCGACATTGATTTTTTTTCTGAGACTTTTGCCACTGTAAGATGATGAGTTAGTTATGTCAGAAATGTAAAAAACTGTAGGGTCACTGACTTCGTTTTAGAGATAACATGCCCGGAGGAACACCCTAATTCTGCAAAAATCACGCCTCGTTAGCGAAAAAGGCCACAGTGTCTGTAAGCCTAAAAATATTGCAATTAAGTCTTTGAAGTGAAATGTTCTCTGCCAAATATTGTTCAAGTGGACCTGTTAAGTGAATTTAGTCAACTAGTGAGGTTCCTTGAAGAACAAGTTCGCATTTAGCGACCATAATTTCACGCGCCTTGCAGCCGCAAGATGGCAGGATTCGATGTCCCGTGCAGAAATCTTGATTTTTGTTAACTTCCCACATTGATTTTTTGTTCATTTTTGGACAATGTGGAGATAATATATTGTAAATAAAATCCTTTGCTGGAAAGAAACGTAGGGGTAACCGACCATTTAAGAGAGTAAACTGATCAATGGCGAAGGGAACGCAACAGCTGTTTAAGAGAGACAAATAAGACTATTATTTAATCGAACTTGCTAATTTTATCACAGAGTTGTCGTCCCCACTGGGAAAATCGGACTTGTTTTCTTTAACACATAGGTGTCGCCCCTTTTGGAAGCATCGTTATAAAAGCGGACAAACAATTATTCAACCCAGTCATTTTTGTTTTCTCATCGTTCCGTCAGTTAGTTTTCGTCCGTTTTCTATCGAGTTTTCATAAGTTTAAGTTTAGGATTATAGCTTCGTTTCGTTTCGTTTGTAAAAACAGCTTTGTTATAGTTCTTTAGGATTTACGAAATAAGTTTATGTAAAAGCGCGCACACGTGGCCTTGCGACATGGATTTCGTGCGCAGTGGGGATCGATGTGCGTGAACAATTAGCGCGAAAGTCCTTAATGCACAATGACGCCATTTGACTACAACTACCAGAATTCAGTTTGTTTTTCCTTTCTAATTTAAATTTTGTAATCCCAATGGGGTAAAAATAACAATAGTTCTAATTAGCACGAGAACAGCGAAACCTGGAGGATTCTGGTAGTTGTAGTCAAATGCCGTCTTCATGTAAATGTCCTATTAAAGAAAACTTAACTTTTTTATGTTAACAACATGCGTATCAGTGATCCTTTCTCACAATTCCATTGAAAGAATAGATTACAGGTTGTTGTTACTAAAAGAGACGCGGCAAAACGCTAAAATTAGCCTTAACTCGGAACTAGTGCACTGTTTTCCCGTATTGCATTGCACTCATTTTTTTAGAATTCAATGCTTAAACTGTAAGACAATCTTGCCATTTTACAGGGATATATGTTGATAGCGATGCATACACCACAAATACAGGCTTGAGCATCCTAACACAATGCGCTGAATGTAACAAGGGCATACTTTTTTTCTTTTCATTTGTTTAACACTAATTGCCCTAGGGATACACTAGTTTTGCACTCGCGAATTCAGGCTAATTTTTGCCTCCTGCCAAGTACCCCTCCCTATATAGGTCCTTAACTTGTTGCTTCGGCAGGTCAAAACACGTTCCGTAATAAATCTGTTGTTTTATGCTTTATTGCAGGGAATTAGACAACACAGATATCACAGAAATTCCAGCTTATGTGTTTCGTAACAACAAGAAACTTCTGAATTTGTAAGTAGTTCTTCCATTTATCCTATATGTCATTTTATCGACTTTCTATGGAATTTACTGATTTCTTAAGCCTAGCGAAATGATTACCGCCTGTAATTAAGATGAATAGCTGTAACAGGTGGTAGGACCAAGGTTGTCTTGTTGTTTGCCGAGCACGACTCCTGCGTTGCATTCCAACTTGTGCCGTCGGGTTATTACAAAATCCATGCTGTGTTTTGTGTATTGTTTTCAAGGTTTACCGTTGTAAGGTAAAATGTTTCCTGCGTCATTCTTCAGATGACATTTGTTTTCCTCTGTTCATAGTTGCTATTCCAAATCCGTATTAGCAATGCAACAGTTTTCAAACAAGGAATTGGTAGACAATTAAAACGTTTGTCCTTGATTATTTCCGTTACGGCACGTTTGACTCGTTACGTTACGTGTTCACATTATCAGATAGTCAAACCTGACACCAAGCATCTTTGGCCTTCAATTTTGATTTTTAACCATCTCTACATCACAGGTTTATTTGTTACACTGTCTTCTTTGTTGTAGTTTTTCTAAATATCATTAAAAATGTCAGTCTTATGAGTACATGCAATGCGAAGCTCTTATAACGCTTGAATTGAGTGGAGCTTTAAAGAGAATCAAGTGGAATAAAAACCGTGGCGATAGAAAAAGACAACTCAGTTTCATCTGTATGTGGCTCTTAAAACAGAGGAACATTGGTAGCTTCGGTTCACCTTTTTGCCTTATGTTATTCACCTTCTTCTCCTCGCCTAGCGAATTAAGCGCGAAGGTAGCAATACCTACAGAAAGTGGTTGCAACAATGCCTCTGGAGTTAAGCAGACTTCTGTGGCGAGTTAAATCAATGTTAACCTTTAAATTTTTGTTTCTTTAGGACTTTAAAGTTTTCTTCGTTAGCAAAAATTGACGACAACGCTTTCACGGAGTCAAATCTACGTTATTTGTAAGTTGTCATGGCTAATGAAAAACATAATGCTAAAACATAATTGTCGTAAATGCTGTTTAGTGTAGTCTTTACGAACTTCGCCTGCTCTCCATTTAGATCAACTGTTTGAACTTAAAGGAGCCTGATACGAACTGTGATCGCAAAGGTCAGACTTCACGTCCAGTTAAACGTCTAAATCGGGCTTGGAATAGTTTTCAATTGAGTGTCATCAAACCAAAACCAATTTAATTACCCCAGCCAATCACAACAGAACAAAACAATGCAATAGACCCTTCTCCAAAATAGTGGCCGAAAATTTAAATAGGTTGAAATTAAAAACGTATACCAGCACTAGAAAGAGCACCTTTACTTTAGTAACCCTACCAAGTTTCAGCATGTCAGGTTTAATATCAGCTGAGAAAATGTCTGTTGAAAAATGAAAAATTTGCAGACGTTTGTATGACTGGGGGTAAACGCCATACCCCCAGTCATACAAACGTCTGTAAATTTGTCAAAGTTCAATTTACATTTTCTCAGCTGATATTACACCTGATATGCTGAAACTTGGCAGGGTTACTAAAGTAAGGGTTCTCGTCCTATTTCTGGTATCAGTTTTTCGTTCAGTTTAATTTTAACTCATTCAAATCCATTGCCGCCACTTTGGAGAAGGGTCTATTAGCCAATCAGGCCCCGGTTGTTCAATGGCTGGTTAGCGCTATCCAGCGGATAAATTTCTATCCAGTGGATAGTGGAATTAGCTTTCCCATTACCTATCCGCTGGATAGTGATTTATCCGGTGGATAGCGCTATCCAACGTTTGAACAACCGAGACCAGAATTATAAACAATTACATGTAACCGGCGTAAAGCGCGGGAAAATATGCACGTGACTGGTTTTGGGTTTGCTTTTTATTGGCTATAAATAGCTAGGGCAAGAGTGTTGCTGGCCAATCACAGAGCAAAGCAATAAAAACCAAAGCAAACGCAATTTCCTTTGGACAATTGAAAACCACACTACTTTACAAATGAAAACGTTGATAATGTAACTGAAACGATTACATCTAACTTCACTTAAGTTTCCATACCACTCATTATTACCATCTTTGGTCTTTGTCTTCTCAGATCCTTAAAAGGAACAAAGATAACCTCGTTGCCATCATCTGGACTTGAAAATTTGAGGAAACTAAACCTTGAAGACGTTTATAACTTTTGGTCCTTTCCTCCTGGGTTGAAAAGCATCCGAGAAGTCTATGTCAGCCATTACAATTCCTTTCTTTGCTGTGCCTTTTACTTGGGGACGTACCAACGCGACCATGCCAAGCGGTTTCATCGAGCACCTCATTCAACTACTTTGCCGTCGGCGTCTCCTACTATTGGAACAGACAATACTGTAACAATCGCTAGTGACCAGTCTACAGCGGGTACATCTACAGCTGCCTCTGTTACCATGGGTACTGTAACAACCGCTACGCACAACTCAAGCCAACAAAGCAATTTAACAACACCTTTAATGACTACCACGACTATGAACCCATGGGGTAAGAGGAAAAGAAGGCGTCGAGACTTACCAGTAGGAGTTGGCACGGTTGCACCTACAGTCAACGGTAGTTCGGGGCCCCCGAACTCTTCCACCCCAAGGGTAATCACCTCCGAACCTAACAACGGAGGTTTCCAAGGAGGTAGTGGTTTCGTACCTGGAGGGGGTAGCTTTTTACCAGGAACCGCTAATCCTTCGGGTAAAACAACGTCCGCGTCAAGCGGGGGATTTGGGTTTGGAGATGGTTTTTTGACCGGTACAGTGACTGTTCCGGGTTCGATCACTCACCATAATACACCAAACACTAGTCTTAGGATTGTTACCGATCCGCCTCCTCAAGACGTAATTTGTTTGCCACAGCGAGACGTTTTTCACCCTTGTGAGGACATCATGGGTGCCAAATGGCTGACTGTGATCTCTCTGATGGTGGGAGGCATTGCGTTGGTAGCCAACCTTATGGTGGTGTTTGTCATGCTGTCCAGCGATCGCAGGCTCAATGTCCACCGCTTTTTGATGAGCAACCTGGCCTTTTCGGACTTCTGCCTTGGTCTGTATATTTTCATACTGGTATGTGTTTCGTTAAACACTTCAGGAGAATATTATAACCACGTTAAGGATTGGGAGTACGGCGCTGGATGCAAAATCACTGGGTTTCTCGCTGTGTTTTCTACAGAGCTATCCGTTTACACCTTAACAGTGATCACAATCGAGCGATTTTTCACCATCGTGTACGCTATGGAAGTCAACTATCGCCTCTCACTTCGCAAAGCGGTGAAAATCATGATCGCTGGTTGGTTCTTTGCTTTCCTCATCGCTATCTTGCCACTCGTTGGTGTCAACAGCTACCAAAGTGTTGCTATTTGTTTGCCTTTCAATTCAGACAATGGAGGATCCTTAGCTTATGTGGCTATTGTTTTAGTGGTAAATTTCAGCGCTTTTCTGATCATCGCGGGTCTGTACGTAAAGATGTTCCAGGTTGTGGGTGGATCTGGCCCAGTTGACGGAGCCCCACAGAGAAACGACGCCAAAGTGGCTAAGCGCATGGCACTTCTGGTTTTCACAGACTTCGTCTGCTGGACTCCTATTGCTCTGTTTGGTCTGCTAGCAGTTTTCGGAAGGCCGCTAATCGGAGTCGAGGAATCGAAGTTCCTACTCGTATTTTTCTTTCCTCTCAACAGTCTCTGCAATCCGTTCCTGTATGCCTTCTTCACCAAAACCTTCAAACGAGAATTCTTCGCTCTGCTAAGTCGTTTCGGATTCTGTCACACTCGAGCGTTGCGTTACAAAGGAACCCTGTCCTCTCTGATCTATTCACGATCACGAACAAAAAGATCAACGATAGCAGAGGATGACACGAAGTCAAAACGCATCTCTCAGATTTCCGCCACTTCCGCTGCTGCAGACGCACGATCCACGGGAAACGGATCTTCAAAAGAGAGCACCTGTGAGAACGGCAATTGTATCCGTGAGTACATTCCTATGTCTGGAGTTAATAACCCGGCCTTCGGTGAGGTGTCTCCAGTGAGCCCTGACAACGATGATGTGTTTTTCGACAAATCAAAGAAGGAAGAATCCCCATTGAATGCGCATGCAGAGTTACCTGATTGGTCAAATCAGAGCACGCCACAGCTTCTCCGCGCTGAGAGTATTGGCAGTTTGCACGCAGTGGAGGGACAACCAGCGGAGAAAAGAACGAAAAAACAGTCGGTATCTTTTAAGGAACACCCGCAGCGAGGGGGACAAAAGTAAGCATGAAAGTAAAGCTTTCCCTGAGTCAGGAAAGTGAACACTTCCAAAAGCGCCCATGCCAATATCATGGATGGATGCAATAAACAGACAGTCCGCAAACAGCCACAGTCGAAGACGACGGACATCCACAGTGAAGACGACAGTATCAACGTTAAAGGCGTTTTTTTGAGCAATAAAACCGCACCGTATGAGCGTCACATTATCACGACTGATTGCACGATTTATATGCTCAGCCATGCCTTGGAAAACAGGCGTGACAATTCAGTGTGGATAACTTTAGCCAGACCGTCGAATACACTCCTTAATTAACGTTGTTTTCTCTTCCTTTTCTTTTTTTCAAATTTAATTTTAGTTTTTACTATCGTGTGAATATTGTGTAAAGCGCATAGAGCTGCTGTATCTGCACTATATAAAAGTTTATTATTATTATTAGTAGTAGTAGCAGCAGCAGCAGCAGCAGCAGCAGCAGTAGTAGTAGTAGTAGTAGTAGTAGCAGTAGCAGTAGCAGTAGTAGTAGTAGTAGTAGTAGTAGTAGTAGTAGTAGTAGTAGTAGTAGTGGTAGTGGTAGTGGTAGTGGTAGTGGTGGTAGTAGTAGTAGTAGTAGTAGTAGTAGTAGTAGTAGTAGTAGTAGTAGTAGTAGTAGTAGTGGTAGTAGTAGTAGTAGTAGTAGTAGTAGTAGTAGTAGTAGTAGTAGTAGTAGTAGTAGTAGTAGTAGTAGTAGTAGTAGTGGTAGTAGTAGTGGTAGTAGTGGTAGTAGTAGTAGTAGTAGTGGTAGTGGTAGTGGTAGTGGTAGTGGTAGTGGTAGTGGTAGTGGTAGTAGTAGTAGTAGTAGTAGTAGTAGTAGTAGTAGTAGTAGTATCATCATCATAAGATATTTACGACAAGGCAATTGATTTAGATTGACTCAGTTGCCTCCCTGCACAAATCACTCCAACAACTGGTGGCAGAGATAACCAGGTAAAATTTCGATGGTCCTGCAATCAAGTTTTGACATATTAAACTACGATCAGGCTTTATTTTCATTTTGCTTGGTCGTTACGCGGTTCACGGGATCAGGGATCACAGACCCGGGATCTGGGATCACAAGTCATGGTGTCAGGTTAGCAAATTTTCGTGGGATCATGGATCAGACTTTCCCACGTTTTTGGGATCACGAATGAGAATTTTTGGTCAAAAGATGGGATCACGGACGAAAACATGTACCTCGTTGCGACCACGCTAAGTGCAAAGTAATTGCATGTAATTGTCTCCTGGTTTCCACAAGTTTCCAAGTTCCTTCTGTTGGTCCGGTAAACTTCCTGCCCGGCTCAGTCTACGCCCAGTTTCCCAACCCCCATCCAACTTTTTCCTCAATGTACACGATACGGCATACTCCGTTTCAAAATGAACCACTAAACTCCCACCCGATAGGTCCTTAATCCGACATCCGTCAAAAGGTTAGGAAGCTTCTTTGAAATTATACCTTTCTTTGGCGAAAAGGACAGACGATATAGTTATTATAGATTTTAGGACGTTTTGGGTAGTGATTGAACACGAAGCAGACACCCCCACCCCACCCCCCCTCCTTCTGACGGATTGTGCAGTGTGCGATCTTTTTAAAAACAGAGCCCGTAAGGTTTTATGGAAGTTTATATTATTATGCCGATCTGTGATCGCTTTATTTTCATTTGGTCGCAGGGACACGAACATGTTCACAGGCAAGGGTCTCAATTTCCAAAAATTCAAACCAGTTCCTGCCACCAGATTTTTGGACAAAAATGGCTAGCAGGGACAATACGCCGATCCAAAAAAAAAAACCGGAATTCACTTGTAGAAGCGAGGCCTAGGGGCCCTCACCGGCTAAAAATTATAAAGTTGGTATAAGCGTTTGGAGCATTGGAAAAATGCATTTTTTTCCCTTCACAAATTAACCACGAAACTTAATAAATGCATGCGCAAGCTCAAAAGTATAAAGGTGAGAGATTTAATTCTAACACTTTAGCGGACAGATTTTCCTCGCGACTTCTCTGAACATGGATAATTATTCCCTCGCCAGTCTACACTATAGCGAATGGCTCTTGGGCCGGCCCGAAAACCATATCGGATAGGGATTTTGTTCACACATACAACGCTGATTTCGGGGTGATTTCTGTAACGTAGCGAAGCTGCGCCGCGTCGATCTTGAAAGTGAATCGCCACGACTTGTTCTTGTTCTCGGCCGTTTCTGTTCATACAGTACCAGGCCGTAGTATTTCAGTCATTTCGACATGACACGCTACCCGGTATAGTGTAGACGAGATTTCGAGGGTCATTTATAAACTTCGTTCTGAACGAGTGAGCCCACGATAGAACCTCACTTTGGCAACAAATCGTTTATCGAGTGTCTGTCATATCGTGTCGTTTTTTGTATCGAGTCATAGTTACCTGGGTTCCCAGAATCGATGAGTGATCCGTGTAGACACAGCCTGAATTTCAGCCGTTCTTCAGTAGCTTATATTTAATACAGTCAATTTTGGGTTTTGTTGATCAATGAGACGAAACCGTCTTATAATTTATAAGAACTTAAAAAAAAGACACATTTGGGCTTCGATCTGAATGAAAATGTCTATTATTGGCAGAGAGACTCGCGTAAACATGTCTCGCAAATACTGTCAAATTTCTGATTCTGTTACTGCTTATCACACGGCTATTTTGAGAAAATTAATGATTGGCATCGAGCTGCCTCAGGTGTAAAGGAAACGTTCATGTATTTGAATTAGGGGCACCCAAAGGAGGTGTTTTGCAGGGGGTATACGCGTTGGCTGGAAAAGCAGCCATTGGGAAGTTACTGGAAAAAAGTGGTCGCTCCTATCCTGGGAGAATTCCTTTCATTGAGGGTTATTAGTAGTGATTTTCACCTGTAAACCCCCCCCTCCTCTCCCCCACCTTAACTGAAGGCTAGATTTGAGGCCTTTCGCCGCGCCCATTTTTGGCGTACGATGTATTTAATTGTCGTTTTTATACTTGCTGGCTGGGAAACTTCCGCCTGGCCCTGCAGGCAAACGAAATTTGTGGCCAGTGTTTGCTGGGAGTGTGAAACAGATAAAAATTTCCCAGCAGGTAGAAACATAGGCACGCAATGCGTGCTTGAGCTATTTTGTGAAGAGTGGTAAAATGTTGATAAGACAGGGAGAAGTCAGAAAATGGTTGAATGGTGAGTCATTTATCTGTGGCGCTTTTGGTTTTTGCTATGGTATCGGAGAAGTACGAGCAAACTGTTTTTCATTTGATTTTTGTTTAGTTTTCTTATTTCTAAGACTGATTTTGAGTTTGATTTGTACCAATTAAATAGTCATTCATCCTACATTTTTTGAAACAAGAGTTTCATTAATTCCGCAATAACCGATATGTAATATATTTTCTATTATTTGTTCATTTTCTTTCTCCGCACTTTCGCAAACACTATATTCTTCCGGTCCCTCAAAACCCCCAAAATATACGTACACATGCTGAAACAGTTCCAGGACCACATGAAGAAATATTCGCAAACAAACGAACCACCAAACACAACGTAATATACAACACCAGCAAAAACAAATCAACGTTGAACAAATAGTACTGATAACGAATATAAATGTAATTGCCATAATTGATCGATTTCTGATTTTCAAGTGCTTTGTACTTTTTACTTCGGACAGCAAAAATAGCCCGACCTAAACAAACGCTCTTATTTTAGTGTTAGGCCTTTTGCTGACAACGTCTAGGTACAGTAAGCAGATGAGCGTAACACCGCGTTATATCCCGAAATAAGGGCAATATTAAACTTACCGACTCGAAAACAAACCACCAATTACTTCCAAAATAAGTTCCTCCGAATTAAGAGCGTCAACAGTTGTACAATATTAAAAAACCCGATCAACAGACAAACAACGGATCGAAATCCGCCAATAAGAAGAAGAGAAAATTGAAGTTGAGAAAAGTAACCAATAAAAAACGGTTAAAAGTGACCAATCATTGTAACAGAAAATAAATTCAATTAGAAGTTGTTGTAAACAAATTGAATTGACCGCGTGCAAATCTTGTGATTGATCAAAGGTCGTGTTGGATGCACGTGACCGATCAAAGTTCGGAGTCGCATTTAACCAACAGCGTTGCGTTATTCATGTGGGAATTAACCAAAGAACTTCCTATTACCAAACGTATGTACGTGATAGATCAAAGTTGAAAATCGCATTTGATAAACAGGCCTGTATGTCTTGGTGCCTGTTTACATGTGAGAGACAAAAGTAATTTGACAAATGACATTGCTCACTATCCGAAATCACCATTTTCATTGTTTAACATAAAAACGGCTTCACTTCAAGGGGAACAAATATCCAGATTAAGGATTCTCTTCCATAGCATTTTTCTTCCGTGCAATTATCACTTGTGGTCCTTGTGGAAACAGCCACTTCTGATTAGACTAATATTTATAGTTTTCAAATCCGTCAAACATATGTTTATTTTCGTCACACAATGCTCTTCCAGTTTTAACAATGTTCTTGCGGTTTTGACAAAATAAGCAAAGGAACCAAAAAAAAAACACAAGAAAAATTACAAAACTAAGCACTCGTCCACTTCGAAACGAAATATTTGCCTCCGAGTAGGAACCGCTCAACCAAATTACCTTGATGCTGAATCAATTACCACTAGCATTATTCGTTTAACGTTTTTTGCCGCTTTTCACCGCCTGTATTATTTCCGATAATCAGAGCATTCAATCAGTTCAATGGCATATAGTAATATGCGATTTAAAGAACACTGCTTGATCTCAGAACGGCATTTCTTCCCTGCTAGGTCTCTCGCGGTTACACTACGGGTTGTTCGAATAACTCGACGTTTCAATTCTCAAAAACTAAATTTCACTGTTTTTAACCCTTAAAAATTCTCCTCAGAAGTGGTCGAGTGCCACTAACATAGTTCTACTTTCGTTTTCATCGGGATGACTGAATTCAAAGATGCTGAAAATCATTGAAGGACTTTCCAGGAGGCGCAGGTTGTGCATCACACGTAATTCAAAATAGTAAAGACACTTCCCTCGAAAACGTGAGACGTCAGGCTTTTCATTACACAGTAACTTAGTGCTGATTGGCTCTGTAGTAATTTTTACGTGGACTCCGGCTGATCTTTGCTAACAATGGGAAACGAATCTGCTGCTCGTTTCAGCAGACGTTCATTGGGAAGGAAAGATTGCGTGACGAACCAAAAGAGCGTCTGCGAAGGAGACTAAACACACGGTTGTTATAACCAACAAGCCGCGGCCGTAAACTTCAAATACTTTCGTCCCCACCTTACTACCTTCATCATCCATCGAAACAGCACAACTCATACTTCATTCTAATCTGACTCCAGTATCTCGCGCCTATTGTTGTCATTCACGCATGCGTTAAATGTACAAACCCTTTTCTCCGGAAAGACTACCATAACGGTGGTACCCCTTGGTGTGATAGTAATAAATACATCACGCAACAACAGATAGATGACGCGTGACATTCCACGCTGATGTTCCTTTAAGCGAAATCAACACGCATGTGTAACTTAGTCTCAGTGCTGACCATCGCTGACCACATGCTTTCAAAGACACCTTTAAACAGGGAATTAGATTGGCCCCTGGCTGAAACAATGCCATCTAAAGAAACCTTTATTTCATTGGTTCAAGGTAGACCACCCGACCAAGGAAGAATTTCTTGAGCTTCATGCTGACATAGAGCGATTTTGTTTACACAAAATAGCTCAAAAACTGCTCCAAAAAGAAAGGCTAATTTTTGGTTTATTTTATGGCCGTGATATATTTTGATGCATTTTGAAAAAAATGGCTCGTTGGGTGCTCCTGTTGAATGGCAAAAGAAAATTAATTCAGGTTAATATAGACAAAGTAAAGCTGCCTTTCGATCTTCGAAAAATTAATTATTATGACTGGAATTTTTTCTGCTAAAATACCAACAAACTGCTCGGTTCAAACAATTTACAACCAAAGGGCCATGACCAAAAAAAAAAACTCTGACTGGTCTCTAAAAGGTCTTGTGAATTATAAGATGTTTCTATTTTGGAACCAAAAGGCCGAGACAGCAGAAAGTAAATCGGGATTTTTAAGAAGATTACGGCATTTTTTAATTCATAAAACATGTTTCGGTGTCACCAACATCATCGTCAGTTGCAGAATATTTGGAAAAAACCGTTGGGACTATATAACAACTAGACGAAAGGATTTTTAAAAAAGCCCAAGGCGTAAGTCTCAGGTTGAGGTGATGAACTTGTTGATTTAGATTGGGCTTTTCCCAATTTATATGCCTAGCCTCCTTGAGTTTAAGCTGAAATTTAGTGGGGGTGGAATCAAGGTTTCGAAACAATTCGCAGAGCAAGATTGACGACAACGTTCTGAGCTTTGTAAATGTTTGAAGATGTGTGAGGACTTGTCTGAAGAGAGATGCCTTTACGGACCCGTGTGGAAAAATGACGACCAGTTTCGCCGATATAGCAAGCATTGCAGCAAGCACAAGTAAATTTGTAAATCACACGTGGACGGAGTTCTCTAGGGACGGAATCCTTCCATGACTAAAGATTTCTTAATTTGAACGTGGTAAAAACTAGTTTGATGTCAAGATCATTGCAATAATGATTAATAAGGGGGCGTATTTTGCTTAATTTGAGCTACAGCAGAAGAACGGCCTAAATAAGGTAACTTGTACAAGTATTAAAGGAAGGAGGTGTTTGAGTGGAGCCATATATAACGGTCAATGGCTGTGTTCAGTCAAATATCGGTAGATGCATTTATCGATGAGATGAACGGGGAAAAGATTCTTGCGCAAAATGAAAATTAATTTCATAATGTCCTTGTGGAAACCTAGCCAAGTATTGTTGATTTTAAAAACCCTGTCAATTAATGTCCTGATTTCTCCATCGTGAAGTATATTGGAATGTTGACTATTGATACAGTCGAAAAGTGACAAAAATTTTCGCCTAGTTGTTATATAGTCCCAACGGCTTTTTCCAAATATTCTGTAACTGTCGATGATGTTCCCAACATGGAAACATGTCCTATAAATTAAAAATAGTCGTAATCTTCTTAAAAATCACTTGGTTCTATTTTATTATTGATCAACAAAATCCAAAATTGACTGTAAGCTGCCAGAGAACGGCTGAAATTTAGCCTATACTGCCGAGGTAATAATTACTCGAGTTCAAAGAGCTGTTCGCTCAGCTGTTAGCATTTCACAACTCGCCTGTTAGACCTTAAATTTACTCTTACTATACTTTTGATCTTATAATTATCAAGATACGTGGGTAATTTGTGAAGAAAATGCATTTCTCCGACTCGAAACGGTTAACGCCCCATACACTTACATAAACTCTTCAATTTTTAGCCAACAAGGGCCCTTTGGCCTCGCTTTCATGCGACTTTCGTTAGATACTGCAAACAGGGTGTCACGAAAACTCAGACCCCGACAAACCTAACACGGGAAGTCCGTTCTGTTTAGCACTATTTCAGCTATATACTTTAGTTTAGCTTTGACAGTACTCCGAATCCTAGTGAATGTTTAATTTTGTTATTATTAAACAGCAAATCTCTAATTGTGTGGTGATTGCGTGACAAGAGTCTTCGAGCTCTATGGATACCAAACAGACTTTTGAATAATTCTTACAGCGACTCTGATTTACACTTGTCACAGCCACTCTGTCTTTCTATTTCTTCGGTAAAAGCGTGGCCACCAAATGTAATCAGAATTAATGCCGGCTACTCTTCTAAACATCGATCGTCGGTTTTTCACTGTTTTTAAATCGACGAGGCAGCGATAAACTAGCCTGCGATCGGCTGTCACTCGCCGGAAATACGCTAGCGATACCAGCGAAGGCTGTTGCTTGTGGTCATCGTTCATAAAGGACCATCAAGGTAATGAGAACTGATACGAGTTAAATCTCAAGATGTCTGAGTTTTCGGGTCTGAAAAAAGGTCTGAAAACTGATTTGAGAAACGGTGTCGGCTGCTGTTTTTAACCTTTTTTGTCTTACACTCTTTGATCGACGCGCCGGCGATCAACCGGACAAGATAAATATCTCGCCCAATCGCTGTTGCATATGAACATTGCGTGACCATAGGAGAGCAATTCATGTTTTCGGAGTCTGAGTTTTCGGGGTCTGAGTTCTCGCATTACCTTGATGGTCCTTTATGAACCTGGTTTCCGAGATCTCGCCACACCACACCGCTAAATCGTTTGTAAAAATTTCGATGTGTTCATATGAGAGGGCGGGCTGGCTCGGTTGCCGAGATCTCGGTTTTTCCAACCGGGATCTCGGGAACCGAACATTTTTGCCATATGAACACTTCAGCCCGGTTACCGGGAGGAAAGTAATACAATGTTTTTTCGTGATAGAACGGATATTTTATGACATAACCGAGATTTTACCTCTCTTTTCTTCGAAAATGAAATTCGGAATAGTTTCATTTGATAGTTAACGTAAAGTCAAAGGAAATTTGAGGCTGCTTAAACAAAGAAAATCGAGAAATTCTCGCCAGGCTTGTTCGTTAGATTTCATGCCTGAATGGTCGCGTCACCAATTTTTCAAATGTTTCATCTCGGAAAGCGGGCTGAAAGTCGCCATATGAACAGAAACCTATTTCATCTCGGTAACCGATCCAGCCCGGTTAACCGGGCTCATATGAAGAGGCCCTAACAATGGCGACCTCCATAGAGTACGACATGGTCGCAGAGGTTGAAAAAGAAATCAGTTGTCCTATCTGCTTAGAGGAGTTTGAAGAGCCCAAGTGCCTTCCTAGCTGTGCTCACAATGTTTGTCAGTATTGCCTGGAGGGAATGGTAAAGAAACGAAATGATGCCATTGAATGTCCTGTGTGTCGTGTCAAATCAATTATTCCGAGGGGTGGAGTTGCTGCTTTTCCAAAAAATCATTAATTTTATTAGTACGTTTGATCGAACGTACCCCGGGAAGAAAAGAGAAGAAAGTTATAAGAGAGGCAATAAAGATATGCAAAGAGAAAGTGGAAGGTGCCACAACTGCTATCAAAGAAATGGAAGACCGCTATCAAACTGCTACGACCAAAGATGAAGAAATCAAGCAGCAAATTAAATCCCTGGCGGATGATGTTGTCACTATAGTGCGCGAACAAGAAATTCAGTTAAGAGAAAACCTAAGGGAAAAATCATTTGAAACTCTGAAATCCAGCTGTGCAGAACTTTGCGAAAATGCATCGAGTTGCATGCAAACCGCAGAGTCTGTTCTTCAAATCGGCGAGCTAGAAGGCCTACGAGGTGTAGAGGTTGAAGGTATGAATGATATCTCCAAGTCTCTGGGGACGCAGATCAGTGAGGCAAACTGTAAGTTCACCCAGGCAAATGATGTCTCTCTGACAAACACTGATTCAGCAAGTGACGTAGTAGAGATGAATAAACCGTGCTGAATGTTTGTTAGGAAAACTTAAGCTTAACTGTACAGGTTCAGCTCATCACGATGTTTCATCCGTTTCTGGCCAGCTTGTGTACCTGCACCAGTAACCTCAAGGGACGTATACAAAACATGGACCCCCGGTCCATGGACCACCCTTGTGGACCCGGTCCATGGACCACCCTGTGGACCCGGTCCATGGACCACCCCTGTGGACCACCCCTAATTTTTGAAGGTCAACAAACACGTGGAAGGTGAGAAGATCGCTGAAGTGTTTCTTTTTTATTTTAGTAATGTCATTCTGTTTCCTGACCGCCATTAACGATCATATTTGCATGTTTTGTTCTTTAGATATTTATGGAGACTTGGCGAGCTCTGACTCCGACAGGTACTAAACAATTTAATACGATTGAAGCATTTTGATGAACGAGTTTACGTTCTGTTAATACTGAATCATGTCAATTATGGTTTTATTTCTTTCACCTCTACGGAATTCGACTAAAGAAAATTATAGTTTTCACCACTTGATGGGCACATTTTGCTTTCAGTGAGGTGGTGCGCAGTGCTAGCAAATCAGTTGAGAAAGTAAAGTGTAAATACAAAATAAACAAGTTAAGCGTTTGTTATATACACAAGCAGCTTGTAGTTTGTTGTTGCACTTGTTACGTTAATTGTTGATGTGGAAACTAAACAGAATAATGAACGGCTTTGTCAGGAAGATTATTGTATTTTCATGTGTATTCTAAGATTACTACCTTGCAAGCGATAATTATCATAGTCTGCGCACTTCACTCGATGGATTTGAAACACTGTTCTCACACTAAACATACCTTGTTATTTTTATATCGAGCTTTTAGAATTTTAGTAAAATTCAGCTAAAAAATTAGGGGTGGTCCATGGACCGGGTCCACAGGGTGGTCCATGGACCGGGTCCACAAGGGTGGTCCATGGACCGGGGGTCCATGTTTTGTATACGTCCAACCTCAAGAGGTGTAGATTTCTCACGGTGTGGATCCGTGATTAAGACTATAGACAGTTCTACTTGTCAAATACCAGCATTTAATCCATTCTCAGTGGCAACTTGCAGACATTCAGGTGATTTTGTGACAGTGGATCGAGCAACAAACTGGGTGCACATCTTTGATGAGGATGGGGAGCACGTAGATAGATTCCACATCAAGTTTGGTGATCTTTGGGATATTGCTGTTTCCAGTAATGATGAAATAGTAGTTGTGAATCGCACGAGCAACCGTCTTTTACATTATGATATGTCTGGAAACTTTAAGAAAAAGTTTGTGACTCTTCCTGAAGAAAATGTCAAGTTTTCATCATTATCTGTTGACATTCATGGACGGTTTATTTTAACATCATGCTCATATGATGTCGACAAAGATGAAGATGATGATTATTATTATGATGATGATTCTGTTGAGGATATCCTTCCTTGCATTCTTGTGTACAGTCCATCTGGAAATCTCACCTTGTCATTTGATGGTTATGTGGAGGCCCCAGAAAAGGCAGTGTTTCTTAATGGCAAGTTCTTTCTAGCAGATTCTAATATGCAAGCTGTGATGGTTTTTGACAAGTACGGCGAGTATCTTGACAGAATATCTGTGCATGAATGGGGAGACTTTCAACTTGGAGGTATTGCAGCAGATCACAAGAATGGAAACCTTGTGGTGTGCGTCAAAGAAAACAGTACTATAAACATTTTCAGTCAAACTGGTTTTCTTCTGCATCATTTCCGAACAGCACACAGACCAGTTGAAGTTGCCTTTACAAAGGATTACACAGAGCTTTTGATTTGTTGTGAAGTTGATAGTGACAGATCATACATACTAATGGTAACTTATTTGTAGCTGTCAAAATGCACATATTTAATTTAAAAACTATCTATGCATTTAAAGTATAAATTTCGTGACCATGCATCCCTACAAGAAAATAAAACAAATTGGCTCAACTCTTTCACAGGGGTTACTGCTAAACCATCATCAGGTTTCAACTGTAGGTAGGGTCTAACTCTTTAACTCCCAGAATCTGATTAGCATTTCTCCTTTCTAGCCACTATACATTTCCCTGTACAATTAGTTAAGAGAATTTGGGGTTATATCAAGATAACACCCTCAGGCTGATAAATTTGTCTATTCTCATCACCTGTCTGTTGGACAATGCATTGATATTATAGGGAGAAGTTATATGCTAATTGATTCTGGGAGTTAAACGGTTAATTTGCAAGCCAACAGGCATCTATTATTTTAAGCACATGGCAAAATTTGAAGAGGGTGCAAATTGTCACTATTTTTAAAGGAGTTAGGTTACTGGTAATTCATTGCTACTGGAGTTGTTTAATACATACCGGTATGCATTGCCAAGCCATTTTTGGTGTAGCCCCTCAAATAATTAGTGAGTGGAGAAGTGATAGTTCAAAATGACATAGATCTGAGTATTAAAACGAATTGTGAAAGAAAAAAATGGATATTCAGTTTTAAGTTGATTTAACAAAATATTCTATTCTAACTTAATAAGACCTGAACTCCACTGCTTAAATTTGCTGCAGTGTTATTCAAATTTACCAATGATTAAACACGGTAATGCTCTTAGGAAAACAAGTAGCTTTCCTTTATGGAGTCATAGGTCAGTTTGTGTAATTCGAGTAGGAGTTTTCAATCCACTTTGTTGGTTTTTATAGTTTTACAGTTTGCTCTTTGAAACATTTCTTTTTATATTTATCTTTATGATAACAATGATGATAATGGTGATGTACTTTCTGAGTGTTTTCAGTTGTTTCCCTAGGACCAGGCTCAATCCTTGGGCCTTGGGCACAAGAGGTTCTTTGCAGCATACTCAGTGAATAGACAGGAACCTTCTTAGTATGTGTGCTGTTTTTAGAAGAGTAATTTTTATTTCATTTTGAAATACATGGTCCAAGCATTGCAGGAAGGTGTGGTAGAAATTTTTTTTCTAATCAATTAACAATCAGTGATTAACATTAACGATGCAATCAAGTTTTGTTTGGATCTCTTTTTATGATGAAATGTACAGTTGCTAAAAACCTGTCTCATGGTAATTGTGCATAATTTATATAGTGCAAAATTTGGATATAGATCACAAACTTCAAATTGAAATCATTTTAACTATGCTTAAAGACCCAGTATTGCCCATTATGCACTATGTGCTGTGATTAATAGATGCCTCGCTCCCGTGAAAACCAAACAACAACAGAGGCATGTGAAGCATAACAGGCAATACTAGGCCTTTAACAGGCACAGTAAAACTAAATTGTTTAGTACTGTAGGACCTCTTCTTGCCTATATTTTAGGTTAACTTGTTTGGGAATTGGGACATGCAAATTTCCAGTTAAGTAAGAAATTATCAGAAAAATATCATCTTTGGTGTAATGCCAAAATTTTTTAAACTACTCTTAAGCTTCCAGGTTTCAGACCACATGAGAACCAAAGGCTGTTAAGGTTTCTAAACAATTTATGAGCCAATTTTTAGAATTTTATCATACAATTTTAAAACCCTTTAAACTCTTAAGAGTGATCAGCATCACATTTCTCCTTGTAATATCAATGCTTTATGAAACAGAATGGTCATGAGAATTAAAGACAGCATCACTCAAGATGAACTTGCTTAACATTGTTAGCAATTTCTCCCTACTACCTCTATAGGAAATGTGTAGAGGCAGCAAATGAGAATTTAAATTTTGACCTTAGGATTTAAAGGGTTAAGGCAGGACTGTGTTGTAAATGTTTTGAATGTGACACTTGCTACCTGTAGACAAAAAATAAGTTTGGCAAGTTCAAATGATATAAGAGACTGATGAAAACAAATTGTATGCCGGACTGTTCCTTTGGAATTGGCTGACATGCATGGTCAAATAACTGAATCCCTCTGAATGAGCCTGGATATTACATAGTAGTGCAAGGACATGAGTCTTATTTTCAAGTGGTAGAGACAATATTAAGTTTATGAACAAGTGCAGTAAGTCAAATATTGTTTTCAACATGAGAAACTAAAATTTATAATACAAGCCACTGTTAGTAATAATTTGTACTTCATAATAATATATCGTGATTTTTAAGAAGATTACGACATTTTTAATTTTAAAGACATGTTTCGATGTTGCCAACATCATCGTCAGTTACACAATATTTGAAAAACCGTTGGACTTTATAACAACTAGGTAAAACATACATAACACGAAAGCAGACTTAATATTGTGCATTCTTGCCTTTTGGCAGCTGGAATTTCTTCAAGGTCTGTCCTTCACCTGCCAGAAACTTTTTGTCAAGGAGTTCGTCTGAATAATTTTAACTTGTAAATTTTTTTCTACATTGTATTGGCATTTTCCAGTTCCCTAGTGAACGATTTTATGATGTTTTCTTCAGAGGACTTCACCAATCTATTGCTTGCCGTTTTCATTGGCTGTTTTTACAAATAACTGAAATAGCAAGATATAATATGCCATCGACATTTTCGTTAACCCTTTACCCATAAGTTGACTTGTAGCACAGAGAAGGGCTGAATTCCACTAAAAAATTACAACCAAATTGCAGACTCAACAGCTTTCAGTGCTAACAGCCAAGAATACAGTAATGTTGAAAATGCAGCATATTCCCGCAAGTCAGATGGTCCACGGATGAAATGAGTGACGGACATAATGTAAAAGATTTATTTCTGCTTAATAACAGGTTTTCAGAACAAGCGAATGTCAATTTAAAATATTAGATATACATACAACATTTTTAACAAGTGCCATTATTAATGCTCATTAAGCTTCAACACAGCCAATGACATTAACGTGGCTTCAAAATTCCCAGAAATGAAACGGCACGCTATGCATGAAATGAACAACTTCATGATCACTGCCATCACAACAAAGATATAGTGAACATGTGCAAGGAAACAAAATGCTTCAGTTCAGAATATGTGGAGCAAAGAAAATGAATTTTGTTCCGATGATCATTGCGAATAGGGTAGATGGGATGAGAACTTTCACTCTGAAAGCCCAACCCCAACATTTTCTTCACCTTGCTGTTTGCATATATTTCTCACACCACAAGTGGGGAGAACTTGTTTACCTGTGTACTTCATGATCTAGTACTGTTGTAAGGGAAAGCGAAGATGCTGGTCAATCCTGGGAGTTGAAGGGTATGCAATAATATTGTTCTTTGGTTGACACACATGGCATAGTGTGAAAAGAGGCACTCCATGTAGTCAAGAAAGGACTGGATGCTTGTTGGAGTCAAAATCCTAACTAAGAAGTACAAAGGTTCTACCCTATGACTTTCTCAGATAACATTCCAATGCTTGAAGCAAGCGACCAGAACTATCGCGGCTAGCTTGACTCTTGCAAAAGATATAAAAACTAAGAACCACAAAAATCAGGTATAGGAGAGAAATACAGCCTGCATTAATTTGCACACAAATTAAAATCTATGACAGGAGTTTCAAGAACTACTACCAGTGGAAAAAGTGCCATTACATGTCTGACAAGTCTATTGTGCCTGCCCATGCCTACACCATCCTGAAGATAACTAAACAGCTGTGTCTCAACTACATCTCTAGCTGGCATCTACAACTAAAATAGCACACTGTATGTGCAAACAGTACTATAAACAGTTCATTAGGTAGAGTGTATATCTTTCCAACGGACTCTATCAAGGCTACTGGTAGCCAGTACTGCCATAGTTGCCATAGCCTGTTTGCTGCTGGTATCCTGCGTAATAATTCTGGTAATTCTGGTAGGCTGCCGGTTGTTGGGATTGCTGTGTTGCCTGGCCATACTGTTGCTGCTGTGCATAGCCAGTCTGTTGGTATCCTGTGGCTGTTTGGTATCCCTGGTTGTAGTTGTAGTACTGGTTGTAAGCAGCACCTGTGCCATATTGTTGTTGAGGCTGCTGTTGCTGTTGCTGTTGGTTGTACGACTGTGTGTTGACTTGTTGCTGTTGATTGTACTGCTGCTGGTTGTAGTTTTGTTGGTAGCGTGGTCTCTGCTGCTGGTTTGATTGATGTTGACGGTATGATGACTGATGCTGCCGGTATCCTCCACTACCACCGTAACCTCCACCACCATAACCACCACTGCCGTAACCACCACCACCATAACCACCTAATTAAGAAAGGAGCCACAAGTTAACAGTGTAACCACCTAATTATGAAAAGAGCCACAAGTTAACAGCGTAACCACCTAATTATGAAAAGAGCCACAAGTTAACAGCGTAACCACCTAATTAAGAAAGGAGCCACAAGTTAACAGCGCAACCACCTAATTAAGGAAGGAGCCACAAGTTAACAGCATAACCACCTAATTAAGAAAGGAGCCACAAGTTAACAGCCTACAGAAAAACACTGCCTTCACTGCGCTGGTGTCACTTAGAACAACCAAAACCACATTTTCACTAAGGGAGCACTAAAATAATGGCCCAGTTTTGTTGGCAGCGTGTTGTTGACAACAGAAACCGGTATTAAAAATCACTACAAGCAACAAGCACAATGATACTGTATTGTCTCTTGAAAAAGTTTTCAAGTTTTTTGTGGATCACTGACTACTGGTTAATGTCTTCTCTATGTAGCTCACATTACTTTCCTTTCAAGGCAACTTCATATTTAAGTGAAAGTGGTGTTTTGACCGAAAATAAAAAAAGAATCCATGCACAAAGGGCTTAAGATACACCACATCTTTTGAACTTTGAGCTAGAAAAGTGAACTCCTTGGCAACATCAGAGGGCAAGCCAAATAGAAGGCTTTAGCTTCAAACAACACTTAAATTAAAAATAAAACCAAGTAATGCACCACCACATCAATGCACATGGCAATGCAAAGTATATTGATGGTGAGAGTCGTGAACTAAAAATTAATATGAAATGTAAGTAAAAACTTCAGTGTTCATAAGAAGTACCAAACCAGACTACATGCACCTCTCAAAAGCTTCCATTTAAGTGTTCCAAAACCAACAACAATATAACACACAATACCAGATTTGATATGGGTGCTAAATAAACATCAACCTAATGGTTCAATTCAGGGTTGTCACTAGGAGCAGGTAGCTGGAGGATTTCTGCTGTCTGTCAGACCACTTTTGCCCCAGAATGCAGGAAGTTGCATTTGTGAGCTTGGTGTTCATTACAATCTGTAGCCACCTACTTTAAACCATTCGCTCACCTACTTAAAATCCTAGTGACAACCCTGCCAATTAGTCTAACAGTTACCTCTGCCTCCTCCACGGTGATCCCGTCTGTCATGGTAACCTCCTCCCCCTCGTCCTCCGCGGTATCCTCCACCACCTCCATGGTAAGACCGACCCCCACCAAATCTCTGGTAGGAGCCACCACCGCCGCCGCCTCGCCTGTAGCCACCACGATCATCATAGCCTCTGTCCCTGTTATACCCTCCACCATACCGTGGTCTGTCATCAAATCTGGAGCGTTTGAAAGGTGGCTCAGAGCCAGACCCTGAGCGGCTTCTGTAGCTACGACCTTCTTTGATGTATTCATCCACAATGGGTTTAGCTTTGGTTTCAGGCTGGTCAGCATAAACAACATCCTCAAAGAATTCTCCAACTTTAGGCAGAGTGAAGCTCACTATATATAAGACAAAGCAATGTTAAAAACAAACAAAACAAACATAATTCAATTATTTGAAAACAAAATTTATGCTCAATATACAGCGTACAATAAAAGTTCATCAACTGCAAAAATTTAATAATGTTGTCATAAATTAAACCTACTTTTCATGTCACTAACAGCATTCTCTGGAAGTTCAATGCCTTCTTTCTTTCGATCTTCTGTCCTCTTCTTAAGCTCTTCCTGAGTTGGAATGCAAACTATTGCCCTTCTGTTGAATCCTTCAAAAGGCCGAATTTTCTTTTTTTGGGCTGACAGGTACACGTTGGTCTGAAGAGAAGATTTTCACAGAGCTTATCCTTTAATTCCCAAGATTTGATTATTAACTCTCCCTTCAAGCCGCTATTCATTTCCTTGTGCATTAGTTAAGAGAGTTTGGGGTCATATCAAGATAACACCCTATGGTTGATAAGTTTGTCAATTCTCATCACCTTTCTGCTGAACAATGTATTGATGATGTAACAAGAACTTACATACTAATCACTTCTGGGATTTACAGGGTTTAAGGGCTGTATTTAACTTGTCATATCAAAAAACAAACACAATAAACATGAAGAATTATAGTAATAGACTTAAGACAGATTCCAAGGGACAGGAGGCCACCCTCACTGTGTTTAACAAACTGTAGAGGTCAAATACAGTTAAGGGAAATAGTATGCTTTAACCAGGAAAACATCTATACAAGAATATTCAAGTGACAAATCTAAAGGTGACATCAGCAGCAGCAAAATAATAAACCTGGGCCTAACGAAAATTGCAAAACTCTCTATGATGACAAGAAGGGTAATAATGCATGGTTACAATACTTTGGAAGATTAAAACAGACGTTAGAGTTCTATAAATTAATAGCCAAACAGGATGGCCAGCAAGTAATGTGCAGATGGCTAGCTACACAAACTTGAAAGTACATGTACCTGTGACCAAGACAAATATGAGAGATTCTCCTGTTTATGAAATACTTACATGTATTTTCTAATACACCAACCTCTCAAAAGCTTAAAAAAAGCCCTGTTAACTGGGATTAGAAGCATGATTCTACAGCAATCAGGCATGCACACAATTTTACCTGGTCCAGAATGTAATTTCTCTTCTTAGTGGGTGCGAGTTCAAACAAGCGGTGCAGGCATTTTGCAGCTTTGTCCATCAACTTGCTGTATCCACCCACGTCTCTCTTCCTGGCAACACCCATGATCTGCCAAATGTGAAAAACTTAAGTCAGGTGCCCTTTCCAAAGAAAGCTTTAAAGCAAAATAATATACCTGATACAGTGTTGTACTTCCACTGGTTAACAAAGCCTAGTAGTCTTCATAAAAGTTGAAGGGCTGGAAATAATGCTATGCTAAGTGACTTATTGGCTGATTATTGATAATGACAAAACACACTTAACATTACAGTGTATTGGAACAGAACCACAGGGATGTCACTAAGGGCCAGATGCCATGGATTTTCCCTTTGTATTTTGAGGTAAGTCCCCCGCTATTTTTTTGTAGAACCCCATCTACTTAAAAAATTAGCGACAGCCCTGGAACCAGGACAAAATCACTTGGAGAACTCTCTGAGAACACAAGAAGATTTTGTTTCTATCATTTACCTCTGGTGAGAGTGCATTGTTCCAGTTAACTTTCAGAGTTAGGGAGTCACGGAAAATTTTTAAGGGGTCATAAGACACGGGTCTTCCCTAATTTTCTTACTTAACAACTCTGTGTGTCGGGTCAGGGAGCCAGATTTCTCGGGTTTTTGACCCGAGACCCGCTGCTTATCTGGAACACTGAGAGTGACACACTGATTGGAAAGAAATAGAATGTTTTATACTATTACAGCACCTTCATTTTCTCCATGATAGAGTTGGTGCCAAGGACATTGTATTTCTTCTCTGGGTTCTCGCTGACTTGTTTATTTACCCATGTCGTCTTCCCAGAACCAGGCAAACCAACCATCATAATCACCTACAACAAAAAAATGAGTTATAAGGCATAGAAATACAACATAAATCTTTTAAGGCAGGAAGTGACCACAAATCAAATATCAGGGCTTCAATTATGTCAAAAAAGGCCTCTATATAAAGGCCTTTTTACCCAAGGTCATATCTGTAACATGACACAACCCACTTAGACCTTAACAACCAGTGGATGAATACTGACTGATCACTGTATGCAATGAAGATATTTGACAAACATTTGAAGTCTTGGCTAGAAGTTTGAACAACTCCCTTGCATTACATTGTAGATCTTTTTATCTTTGTGTCTTTGATCATATGTATAGTCAGCAGCACAAACTAATCCAACTAATCACAGTTAAACTTATTGCCAATATGTGAGCTTGGGGAAGGTGCCAAAGGATAAGTGAAGGCGTGCATGAGGCAAGCTGAGCATGACATGTATCCATGCAGGTATCCATGGCGACCCCAAGCGAGGCAACCACCTGGCACTGTGACACTGATGAATCAGTGAAGACACTAACCAACCCCGATACTTACCTGAGGACACAAAGGGGTGGGAGGAGTGGGGATACAAAAGCAAGGAACTTGCACGAGTGCAAAGCAAAATGCCCTAAAATGTAGCAAGAATGCAAAACATGAATGCTCCTGCAAAACCCCCCACATATGCGACCATGAACAGCCGCTGAACGCGTTGGCTGAAGTCTACCTTAGCCTATATTACATTCGGCCGCATTCTACACTCAACAATTTACCTCACAATCCTTCTTAGTTGCAGGTCCTCTTGTGCCATGAACCAAAACCTCTTCACCAGCAGACTGCATGAAGGTGTAGCCTTCCTTTGCTGGGAACCATGGCTCCTCCTGTACATAAACAAACAATCAAGATCATAAGCTCAGTGAAGAAAGCAAAAGGCTTGCAACACCAGGGCTGCCAGTAGAGGCTGTAAACCATAACACCTGTAATGGCTGAGTATAGTAAGTGCTAAAGGTGATGGTTGCTGCATATTGAATTCACACCTTTGCCAAGTTTTTAGATGTGAAGTCATGGATGCCCGCTTCAAAATTTTATGACAACCCTGATACATGGTTGGAGCTGCATCTGTAAGTAATGTATTACACTTTAACTGGGTCACATACAGATTTGCCAAAACAAAAATCTGAATTTCAATTTTCACAAAGAAACAGGTGGCGAGTGGGCAGTGTGTGCCCATAAACAGTGGAATTCAAAGTTGCTTGACTTTGCATAAGAACTCTACGAAGCTTTACATTTTTACAAAAATCAGTAAGGGAATCTATTTCTAAATCAAGTTTTCAATTCAACCTGACAGTACAATGTGAATCACACTATCAAGACTGCATTTCTCACATTATACATAACCAGGTAAGTCACTAATATTTGAAGTAGGTGGGAATGTGCTAAAACTTGCTGGGGAATCCCGATGTTGCGAGTGCCGATGATATGTGCTGTTTTTCAATCAAATTAGCCATACATACCTGTGATCCAAAATTCACAGTGAACTCTGCATTCTTTACGAGGACATGAGGAAAGAGAGCCTTATCTTCTAAATCTTCTGTTAGTTCAAAGGCTGCTCCAAGATCTTCACCATTTTTACTGAATGAAACCGTCTTTGGTTCACTTTCTAAGTCCTAAACAAATCACAAATGACATTCAGAGCAGGCTTTTAGCCAGACGGCCGTCCAGCCGTCCAAAGGACGGCCAGTTCTCAGAAATGGGAGATTTTCGACAGCCTGTTTTGGGCGGCCATTTATGAACTTCTGTGCTTAATGTAACAAAACAGTGTCTATAAATTAATAAAACTTACATTTCTCTTTGCTCTCAAGAGTTGTTTTAGTGTTGCTGTCGTATTTTTTAGCAAGTTTTAGTGCGTTTCCTTTTTTAGCGAGTTTACTTCCTGTTTTGATCAAATGAATCAAAGTTGAGCGAAGCGATTTCACAGGCAAAGCTGCTGTTCAGTGATATTGACTTACCAAGTTGTACCCAGGCTACTTTGCTACTTTGTAAATTGAAAGACGGTTACAGCTGTCAGAATTGCGGAAATCACGTCTAAGAGGCTTCAATTTTTCAAAGGGAGCATGCCCCCAGACCCCCCTAGGAGCATGGCGCCTTCGGCCCACATAAAATTTGGACTCTCACTTTCAAAATCCTGGCTAAAAGCCTGATTCAGAGAAGAAAGCAGACTAATAAAGGATAAAGGAAAATGTTCCAAATAAATCTTCCAGATCAAAACCCAGTTAAGTTGGCTTTGTGAGATGGCACATGTGAAATGTATGTTTCCGTCCTTTGTAACAAAACAAAAGAGTTATTTCTTTCAAAACTGTGGGTATTTAAACGTGTCTCAGAAAGCACCTTGGCTGGTTAAATCAATGTTTGACCTGTTATCCAGTAAAATGTAATAGATCTTGCACTTACCACATAACACCCGATTACATCATCTACACCAAACGACTGTCCATACTCTGTAAACTCTGAGTCAACGGCTTTCTTTCCAGATGAATCATATCCATAAGAATTCTTGACTTCTCCTGGAAGAGGAAAGGTACCAAGAAACCAAATGTAACAACGACAGTATGTTTGGCTTTTGTTTCTAGTATCATAGCGATAATATATTTCAACTGACCGTTGTAAGCAAGAGGTTTTTTTAGCATGCCAGTGATACCCTTATGAGTTGCTGGTTTTATACCAAGTAGCTGGGGATACAACTCAAAATATGAGGGCCCATCCCCTGGCCCTTAATGACAGCCCAATGTATATCTTGCAGATTCAGATCAATTTTTAACCTAGGTTGATTCTCAAATCCCTTTGTCTCCTAGGCCTACTTATACAAAATTAGGGTTAGGAGACAAAGGAAGTTGATTTTCACAACTAGGTTAAAATGGTTTTTACCTGAATTTTTTACCTGAATTTGCCAGAGGATTTAAACTACTTTCATAAAGTATCCTAAGAGAAGGCTATGTTTTTTATTTGGGTGGGCATTAAATGGTTTCAAAGCAACTGGGCTGTGGCCTAAAACACTTAACTGCATTCGTAATGCTGCTGACTAAGAACTTCTGACAATGGCAAAGAAGACAAGCACTAACAATAATTCAAGGGTAGGCAAAACTGACTCAAACATAACATCCATGAAGACTCTGTTGGTTGTTCCAGGAGTTGGGTGTAACTGAGAACCCCATTTCCAGGGTTCACACAGAAAATTGAAATCTTTTTTGAAGGACTTTTCAAGGACTTTTCAAGGACCAAAATTATTTTTCAAGGACCCTTCATGGAATGTCATGTTACTCCTTTAACAAAATAAAGTGTTCTGTACCTTTCAAATTAACAGTTTTTTAATGCCTGAAGCCTCTCTTCCAATCTGGTCTCAGTTCACATTTTGGGTCGTGTTCAGTTCTGCCTTAAATTTTACATAATTCTTTGCATTTTTTTTTTTTACAAAATTAAAACGGAAGAACACCCTAATCTTTACGATACAACTTTCCTGGTACTCTTCAGAGTCTATGTTGGCGAAAATTCAAGGACTTTTCAAGACCTTATTGTGGAATTCAAGGACTTTTCAAGGATTTTTGGCATTCAAGGACTTTTCAAGACTGTGCGAACCCTGCATTTCTGATGCTTACCCAGGGTTGTCATTAGGACTGCCGGTACCCGGCAGATTTCCATTAACTGTCAGATCACTTTGTGCTGGCTACTTTTGCCCCAGAATGTAGGAAATCACAACTGTGAGGTTGTGAATTTGAAATTTGTTCATGATATATTGCCACGTACTTCAACCAACTGGTCTATCTACTCAAAATTCTAGTGACATCCCTGCTTATATTCGGTACCAGCAATAGATGAGTGTCATACAACAAACGTACCAAGCTGCAAACTGGCTGAGTCAGTAGACCATCCAACTCTCACTACATTCTTTGGTTCTTCAGATTCAGGCAGCTCCACAGACAATAACGACGTCACCTAGTTAACAAACAAAGGAAATGGGAAATAGTGTGCAGTATAAATGACAAAGCCTTTTCAAAGTTATGTGTAGTAAGCTAACACTTGCAGTTAAAATCACATACCGTATTTACCCGTGTATAAGTCGACCTCTTACAACCTAAAAAATGCTCCAAAAATTCACCCTTGACTTATACATGGGTAAAAAATATTGAGAACCAAGCGCCAGCTAAATAAGTTCTTCACAATCACCATAATTGTCTTTACATGTCAACACAAACCTAAGAAAACAATAGTAGAGATTGCCCTTTCATTTAGCAACACGACTCTTGAAATGCAACCAGTTCCAGCTGAAGTGAACAGAAATTTATTCAAACCTGAATGTTGTGGATTGTCACTGACACAATTCTGAAATAAAGACCTGAATTTTCTCCTTATTAAAGCCGTAAATCTAGCCGAAGGTTGAAGAACTCTTCACGCTTCACTGCTTAGTAACCTGGCATGGCAGGTGTGGTTATTAGTCCCCAGTACTCAATCAAGATTGGTTACCAAGTTTTCAAGGCACACGCAGGCACACACTCACTTTGTAGTGTTTATTGAGTCATTTTTCAGAGATTCTCAAGCTGCAGTGATGTTTTTATGGTCTTTCAAAACCCTTTCTATCCCTGAACAATTAGAAAGGTTGGTTTGAAATTAGTATGTTTGATTTTATAAGCCAATTTTAAGAACTACGGACAAAATGCTTGCATATACGTTCTGCAAAAGCCTGCTAAGATGCTCAATAATAAACTTCTTGTTGTGATTTTTCATGTATCCCGAGTACCTTAAATAAAATTCTAAGATATACAAGCTTAGTTTTCCAACAAAGATTTTTACTTCAAAATTAGGAAAACAGTTTTTGCCCACAAAAATAGGGGGTCGACTTATACACGGGTTCGACTTATACGCGGATTAATACGGTAACTAGATGAATTCTTGCCATCTGATTGGCTATCGAGATGAGATATTCAGAGTGGGACTGAACCCTCTAAAACAAGGCAAGCTGAATATTGCACAAAGCAATGCAGACACAACTGGAAATAATTAGGTTTTAGTTATGTTTTCCAACTCATTGTCTCTGTTAACAATCAGAGTACTACTGAGACTATTGCTCATGCTTACATAACATCGCATTTGGACTATTGTAATGCTCTACTGTATGGTCTCCCTAAGTATCTGATTAACAGACTTCAGCTTTTACAGAACTCAGTGGCTCACCTTGTTACCTTAACTAGAAGGTGGTAGCATATCACACCAATACTAGGGAGCTTACATTGGCTGCCAGTTCACTATAGGATAGTCTTTAAAATATTATTGTTGCTAACTTACAAAGCTCTGAATGGACTGGCTCCTGATTACATTAAAGATCTATTGAAGTATAATGACTCTCGTCACACACTAAGATCTTCAAATAACAGGTTGCTTGAAGAGCCTAGAGCGAATCTTAAAACATATGGTGAAAGGGCTTTTTCGTGGTGGCACCAAAGCTCTGGAATAAACTACCACTCCAGTTCACGCTTTCATCATCAGAGGAAGTTTTTAAGGCTAACCTTAAGACTTACCTTTTTAAGCGTGCATTTGATTTGTAGTTTTTACCTGTACTTTTCACTTTTATAATGCATATTTAATTCTTAGGATCTTAATTTTTAGGGTTTTAGAGTATTGTAAAGCGCCATGAACAATTAATGGAAGATGGCGCTATATAAATGTATATTTATTTATTTAAAATAACGACTTTCTTGAGAAATTTTATAAGCCTCCTACACTTACAACCACGGCTGAGGTCAATCATGAACAAAAAAATCGCAGAAGGAAGCATGTTTTATATATAAATAGAAAGCTAAGTGATTCAAGAAAAATTGATCACCTAACTCGTGAATTCCACGTTCAATTTGAAAAACTAATGCGTCAAATTTAACAAGGTATTCCCTTGTCAGGCCATTAATTTTCCTATAAAATTAATCAAAGTCTGAATAAAATGATTATATACTCAAAGATGTAATATTGGGTTGAGTTTATGATGTCATCAGCCCTCTAATTTGCATATTTTTCAAACTCAAATATCACCGGAACCAATGCAGATATTTGAAAATGGTAAACAGCATTTTAATCTTTGCTGGAATTCTATGTGATAAACCAAAAAATCCAAGGGGTAAAAATTTGATCATAGTAGCACTTTAAATCTCTTTGTTCTTTCAGCAACACCAAAATAAGTTTTCATAGAGTATAAGTGATCTTTGGTCAAAAGACCTGTGTTCAAATGGATAATTTAAATTATAGTATTGTCTTGTTCTGTAATAACCGACATTAGATGTTACAGTTAAGGTATGCAGTGGATAATCATCATTGTTGATCATAATGTTTTAAAGACTGCTTGTTTAAAGAACTTAATAAGTAACATGCAATGCTTACCTTGCACTCAAAACAGAATTTTCCTTTTGTTGTTCCCCAAGTAGCTCTTGCACCAGCAAGGAGAAATGAAAACCCTTCATCGGACAATGGCTTCCCACTTAGACCATCTGGGGCAACTTTGAGATGCAGGTCGCAGTTGTCTAAAGATTAAAACATGGGAAGCAAAAATGAACTCTCTGTACATGACAACCTAGTGGCTAAGCACAGTTAACTAAGGGTACCAGAGGATTAGGGTTATTTATCTTGTGCGTCTTAGTTGTTTTTCAAAGTGCTCTTTTACAATATGTATCTCGACTACAAGTGTAGGACGGTACAGTGAAGGTACTCGCCATTGCTTCCACTTACATTTATCCAAGACAACTAAAGAGTCGTCTAGTGGAGTCTCCTCTTCGCCAGGTTCAACTCTACTGAAGGGAAAAAATAAAATGTCGAATACTCAGACGCCATCCTCAAAGCAATCTGCATCTAGCAGATGCTGTATCTCAACTGCTTGTCAATCAACTCCTGGTGGTGATATAAGCATACAGAGTCATTCCAGTGGTAAGTTTGAAATCATGCCCACACTCGATTAGAACCTCTTTCTTCAGTGCATGGAAAGTTTTAACCATGCATATTGGGCATGAGTTGCTGCCGATTAGCTGACAAAATATTACCTAGCATCAGTGTTGATCTCTACATCGTCATCATCTCCTTCTTTCTCTTTTTCTGCTTTCTCCTCTATGAAGTAAATGAGAAATATATCCATTAAAGTAGAACCTCTAATTAAGTTCAAAAGTTAGAGTTATACCTGATTAAGGTTACTAATTTTTATCTTAGGCCTTGCTTTTGTGATATTGGCAACATCCTTAAGATTTGCCAGTGATGTTACAACTTGGAACAATGTACAACAGATGTACATGTATACAGTTTGCATAAGGCATTCCACCAGATGAAGTTGTATCAAATTATCCTGGTTTTCATCTTCAACTGTCATCCTTTACGATGTATTCGTTAATAGTCTCCACTGTTGCTATGTAAACCATTCTCCTTTAGTCAAGATGAATATGTTGGCTTCCACTATTTCTCTCACAAATGACACCCACAGTTGTTTCCTTGAATCTTTGAGGTTGCTAAGTAAGATTTAACTTTCTGTGACTGTTTCAGCATCCATGATATTTCCAGATTCTCACAACCTTTCATCAGGTGTACATGTGGTATGCACAGCACTATTACTCTTGTCACAATCACAAAACACTGCAGTTTTTGCAACCATCTTAAAAATAAGATCTCCAATGCACTAGCTCTGCTAGGCAGTAGCTGCAACAAGGCAGCATGTGACTGCTGGCGTTTGTAATGATGGGAAAGACTAGCTTTCCCTGTTCGTAAAACTGACACGAACAGCAGAACTGGAGTCATTAACTGCTACCTTAAAATACCAAGTGACTTGGCCAACAACACTCCAGCATGTCAAATGACCAGATCTGATGCAGGGCAGTCCCTAGAATTTTGAACAAAGTTGTCGCAACACTGGTGAAAACACAACATAGCAATACACAAGGTTACGTCACGTTATGTTTTGTCAAATTTCTTCAATTTTGTAACATGTGACCCATTTTTCGAGAAGGTTCCTAACAGCTATATGTTTTGAAATGGACACCCACCCGTTAACCATTCAAGAATGGTAGGATGCTTTTTGAACAGCTTGACTTATCTGTGCAAAACTTCTAAACTGTCATCTGTTTCAACAGCTTGAACCATCCATTCAAAACAAAGTCTTGATCGGTTTGAACGCCTTAAGCTATCCCTTCAAAAGGAAATATTCAACCATTCCAACAACTTATTAAATGAAAAAGCCAAGCCTATCGTGATCAAACAGGCTATCATACATGTACAACCAGCTGATGAGTCAAAAGAACATCTTGGTAGAAAAAAAAATATTCACACATTCAAACAACTTTGGTTGTAATCAAAATAGTTATTAGTTCTATCTTTAGCAGTTTGATACCTGGTTATTTTTATACTTTATTTCTTCCTCTGTTTCATTTCTTTTGTTGTCTCTGTTGTTTTGCACCGAGACATTTACAAATTGCGATATGCTTACATTTAGATCTGGCCCAACAAAAAGTTTCTCAGATATACTCTTGTCCAAATTTCCTTTACCTGAAGATTCCTTTGCCTAAGTATTGCCACTTTAAGGCAAAATTCAAATTAAGAATTACTTGTGTGTAACACAAGTCATTCAAAAATTTACAGTATCTACTATTAGTAAACAGAATTTACATGTATACTGATATTCACACCAGAGTTCCATGAAAAATATCAAAACAAGGTCATAAAATCTGTACATAAAGCCAATAAGCCAATTTTACATTTTACTTCTCAACATATACTATGACTGTGAATTTTCATAATGATGAAATCAGTTGATGAGCATGGCATGGGTTCAGCATGTGGCACTGTATTAAAGATTGGCATTCATACAACATACAGTGTAGAAGTTTTTAAGATGACTAATTCTGAATTGCCCAGTCGACCCTGCTTTTACCTCTGCTTTTGGGTGACTAGGAAATACCAGTTTCTACACCAAACTTACACACTGGGTGTCCCAGATTTCAAGGGTCAGAGATTTTGGGCACCAAACTACTTTTCTTAAAGCACAGCCTAGTGCTGCAAAGGTTCTTGGGTACCAGCACCCATGTACTGCGAACACACTAGCTACCTGCCTTGGCCATCAAGGTACCAAAGAAATCTCAGGGGTACCCTCCTACTAAGAATATCATTGTTGACTATGCAAGTGCCAGATTTACAGTATATCCCACTTCTTTCTTAAATCAACCGTTCAAAAATTTTTATAAGCTGTTTGACGGTCCTCAGCCAGACATTCAAAATGTTTTTTAAAGCCATTCAACAGATGACAGCAAGTTGTTCAATTTTTTATTTAATGCAACCGTTCAGCGATACGACTTCACCTGTTCAAAAAATTTTCTACAGCTATTCAGTCCTTTAACTTCACCAGTTCACAAATTCTCCACAGCTGTTAAGCCATTTGACTTCATCAGTTCAAAAATTTTCTGCAGCTGTTCAGCCACCTACGGTTTGCTTCAAATGGCTTGCACCAATTGACTGTTTGAACAGATAGCTGTTAGGAACATTTTCACAATAACAGGACACATGAATGATTGGCACTCAGCCAACTTGAAAGCAGCCTTTGCTGCCAATGCAAAGAGTCTGACTTTGCTCCACATTTTCCAAATATGTTTGGCCACCTGTTAAGTTACAATGTAGTTATTTTACTGAGCTCACAAAGAATTTCCAAAAGTTAAATGCAAAATTGATGAAACTTGCTGTTGTACATCACATCACCATTATTAAGCTCTCCTGAGCAATGCCAAGATAGGATTGATACTAATGCACACAAAATGCTTGAAAGAAGCTGAGAACATTCAATTTAGCACCTTTTTTTCGACCAGTGTACAGTATATTCAGCAATGGTTCACAAAACAACATTCAAATAGAAACTGTCCATCAGAAATAACATTAACAGTGGCCATGCATAGTTTCCCTGTACAACAACTTCTGACACAAATTTGCCTTAAATCAATCACTTCATTGATCCATCCCATCATAATGGAAACACTGGTTTGATGATGAGTTCTAAGTGCTGACTTGTTGTCCTGAGCAATCATCCACATTACAAATATCCATTATAAATCCTCCGGTACTTACAGAACACAAGTCAACAAGTAACATCTGAATGGAGATCTAGAAGGCAAATCCTGCTAATTAAGAAAGACATTCTTTCCCAAACTACAGATACAGTTGTATCCCCAACAAGCCATTTAACAAAGAAAAAACAGTTTTGATTCTGATTTGAGTTTGTTTTTAAATGATCATAGCAAAACATCAGTACTATTTAACTCAGGCAGTCAATTACCACTCATCTCTTGTATTACACCCAAAATATGAAGTATGTAACATGTTTTCAGCCTACAGGGTGGATGAGTGGCTGCATCTCCTTCCGATAACAATAATTTTGCCCTTTAAATCTTACTTATGACAATTTGGAACTTAACATTTAGATTGATAACTACATCAGTGCAAGAATTATAGCTAAGAATGACCTTTTTAGGCTACAGATGGCCAATGCCAGTCCTCGAATGCAAATCTACCTGGATTATTAAAAAACATGCTCCTGGAAATCCATGATGACCCTTGTTTATTTCATTTTTTTTTATTATTGTTTGGCATTTTTGGTTCATGGTAACTAAACTGGCTGTTAAAAGAAGAGAAATTCAAACTTTCACACTGAAAATTTACAATAAGCTCTTTCTTCCCATTTGTCTGCCTTTAAACTATGGTATTACCTTCTTCCTTACTCTGGCCCCACTCTCTTTCTCTCTCTCAAACAAATTAACAAGGATTTCGACCCTTAGGCTATGTTCACGTGGAGCCGGTCCCAAATGGACTGCTGTTCACATGGGACCATTCTGTTTCTGAACATCAGGCCACACAGGACCGGTTTGCTATGGTCTGGAACTGAATGCACAGATGAGGCTAGTTTGAAGCAGTTCCAAAACTGGATGTGGTTCTTAAGGAGGTCCAGAAATCAGACCTTATTGCGAATGGATTGACAGTATGGTCAGAAGGTCCCATGTGATCAAAAGGCCTATCTGTCGCAATTTTTAGTTTGGAACCATTTGGAACTGGTCCCGTGTGAACATAGCACTAAGAGCAGTTTTAAGTGTAAACAAAGTCAGTAGATCACAAACTGTCTGGTGCGTATAACATCCTTCCTGTGTAATTCAGTGTTAACCAAACAAGTGATTCCATCATGTGGGCCTACTTTAGCAGCGTGAGGACATCATAAGCTTTGCTTGTCGAGATAACAAGTCTTAGCCTCAGAGAGTCGGTGTAGGGAAACATTTTAAGATACAAAGAGTTGCGAGTAGTCAGTTGAATAGACTTGTCACAGTTTAAGATGGCATCTTGGCAGGTAGGCAAAGGATAAGGAAGGACTTTACGGTGTTTGCATCAGGATCTGACGTCAAATAAAATTATTGTTGTAGAACATTATATCTGAACAATTTACGAACTGAAAGCTGAAATTACAGGGCAGAGGATTATGCTTGCCAATTCCAACTCTGCTGGAAGCATTTTAAATTTTTCTATACCTTTGTCTGTAATTCTGTCTCTCACACTGAAAAATTCCTGGGAAAAAATTATAGTCAAATGCATGGCTAAATCCCTCAAATTCTGTCACTGGAACAATAATTTGCCTGGTATCTAGGAAGAGCTGCTTTCATGATTTTTTTTTACAATGGACTCACATACAAACACTGTCATTTCTGTTGCATTTACCAAGCTACCAAGAAAGTGTCTTAAACCTGATGAGGTCTATGATATCTGAGCTACATCTTCTGGTACCCATAACCCTTTTGACAGTGAGTAATGACTTGAAATCCATAAGTACTTGATGAAAAAAAATTTTCTCTCAGTTATAAGTTGCTCCTCTAGGGCTAAGTTTTCCTTAAATTACATCCAAGTTTATCACGGTTTGATATCTGAAGGAAAATGTCACTTTTGATAATAAGAAATTTGAATTATGGTGAGAAGAGAGCATTGATGACTCTACACTAACATTTTGTGTAAAAAATACTCTGCAGTCCACAGATCAATAAATTATTGGCTGTTTCTATATTAGAGACACATTATCCATCCAGACGACTTATGCGTGTTCCATTTTATCCAACTAGCATTAAGTTGGGATTAACTACATGAGATGCATTATCTGTCTGGATGACTTTGGGCAAACATACGTACTTCGTCTGGTTATGCATCTCCAGTATAAAGACGGGCACAAGACGACTTATGCGTCCAGACAAACTCTCACTCGAAATTCATCATTCAGGACATAGTTAATCTAGGGACTGGTTATGAAACCCTAGGAATTTCAAAAGCAAGAACAGTGGAGTCAAAATAGATGTTGAATCGACCGTGACAGTGCACAATCTTTTGTTTTTGGTTCGTAAGTTTGTTGCGAATAAATTAGTCAAAACTTCTGATTTGTTATCCTGCCGAAAAAAGTGTGTTTTTGGCGGGTTTTGTGCAGGGTCAAGGCCAAAAAAGCGAACGAAAACATGAAACAAAGAAACTTGTCGAATTTCATAACCATCCACATATATTAACTATGTTCAAGACGAATTACGAAGGATAGTTCGGCTAGACGCCTCATGCGTCTTGTGCCCGTCTTACTGGAGACGCATAACTACACGAAGTACATGTTTGCCTAACGTCGTCCAGATGGATAATGCCTCTATAGTATAAAAACGGCCATTTACATCAAGAACGTAAACACACTGCACAATTACTTCAAGATACTATATTCATATTTATACGAGGCATTTCAACATTTTACCTCTAAACTAGCCACAAAAGCACGGGAAATATAGAACAGAAAAGGGAAATTCATAATACGAATAATGGCTTTGAGCTCACGTTACCACATCCAACCAAAACCGAATAACAACCAGATCAACTTCAAGAACTCAATCATGCAAATACGGCAACACCAACCTTCAGATGCTTGCGTCGTCGAAGATGCAATTTCCTGGCTGGTGTCCATTGCTTCCTCAGTTTTACTTTCATCTTCATGTTTCTCTGCAGGTTCTTCGTCTTGCGGAGTAGGTTCAGGCGCTGTCTCCTCAACTTTCTCCAACGGTTTTTCCTCGATCACCGATGGGACAGCTTCCGTGGCAAGCGCGGGTGCTGGTTCAGAGGAAACGGTTTCGTTGTCTTGCGTTACCTCTTCCACCTCTTGTGCTTCTGCTTCGTCTGCTTCGTCATCGGGCTGCTTTTCTTGACCAGGCGTTTCTTCTGCAGTTTCTGTTGTCCCTTCTTGTGGTTCCTCCGACGTTTGTTCCATAGGTTGATCGCCGTTTGTCGGTTCGACATTGGAAATCGCTTCGAGCAAGCGCTCAACAAGAACAGGTTTGTTCCCTTTTGAGTCTAAGCCTCGGTTTTGCAATTCAGCTCTTAATTCCGCTACTTTGAGCTTCTTGATAGCTGCTTCATCAAGATCACTCATGTTTTAGGCCCTTTCTTTGTGGAAAATTGAAATCAGAACTGCAAACAAATCTTGGAAAGTTCTTCCACAACACGTGTCGTTCACAAAATGCAGCGAGACCTAGAAGGACCCCCAGCGAACAAGGATTTGCTCTATTGCGCATGCTCTAGATGCTCAGTAATTTTACTTTGAATTGAGGGAAACAAATATTGCTATTATTGTCAAAACAAAACGAGTGCTACAAGTTTTAGCGAAATGTTTCGAACTTGATGCCACTATTTTTGTCAAAACTGAGGTAACTGTGATTCAGGAATAGCAGAAATGTGTAGAAATAGTTCCAATTTCTCAAGCCGGGCCCACGGTCGCTAATGGTCAGCTCCTTAAAGATCCATTGTCCCTTTCCATCATGCACCGCGGGCAAACAACCGAATCGTGGACCATGCGAAGATGTAACGGCGCAATTTACGGCAAGAACGTCATGCTAGCCCACATATAAGGCACTAATACATTACAATCCTACATATGTGAATACACCAACTGACAAATGCACCTACCTCCACTAACACGCACATATGCATACCTACAATTATACTCACTTCTCTTCATTTGTACTCACGTACATTTACTTATACTCACTTACGTTCACTTATACTCACTTGCATTCATTTATACTCACCTGCCTTCATTTGTACTCACGTACATTCACATATACTTACTTACAATCACTTATACTCACTTGCCTTTATTCATACTCACTTGCATTCATTTATACTCACTTGCCTCATCTTCATTTGTATTCACTTACATTCACTTATATATACTCACTTACAATCATTCATACTCACTTGCATTCATTCATACTCACTTGCATTCATTTATACTCACTTACCTTCATACCTTCATTTGTACTCACTTGCCTTCATTTATACTCACTTGCATTCATTTGTACTCACTACACTCACTTATACTCATTTACCTTCATTTATACTCACTTGCCTTCATTTAGACTCACTTACGTCTACTTATGCTCACTTGCCGTCATTGGTTGTCATTCATACGTACTTTCCTTCACTTCTACTTACTCTGCTTCACTTGTACTCACTTTCCTTTACTTGTACTCACTTTCCTTCTCTCATACTCACTTTGCTTCACTTGTAATCACTTTCCTTCACTTGCACTCACTTTGCTTCATTGGTATTTACTTTACTTCACTTGTACTCACTTTACTTCACTTGCACTCACATTGCTTCACTTGCACTCACATTGCTTCACTTGCACTCACTTTGCTTCACTTGCACTCACTTTACTTCACTTGCACTCACTTTGCTTCACTTGTACTCACTCTGCTTCACTTGCACTCACATTGCTCCACTTGCACTCACTTTGCTTCACTTGTACTCACTTTGCTTCACTTGACTCACTCTGCTTCACTAGTTACTCACTTTACTTCATTTGTACTCATGTTTCCCTCACTTGTGCACACTTTGCTTCACTTGTACTCACTTTGCTTCACTTGTACTCGCTTACAGTCACTCACGTGTACTTTCCTTCACTTGTACTCTCTTTCCTTCACCTGTACGCACTTTCCTCCACCTACTTGCACTTATCATCAACTGTTTCTCTTCAGGTACGAACTAACCTCACCTACACACACTTAGCATCGCTCATACGCATTTAACTTCACATATACGCACTTGCGTTCACTCGTGTGCACTTACCCTCACTTATACGGACTTGTGTTTACTCAAAGCTGAAGTACGATTCTAAGTAAATCCGAGACATGTGATTGCAGATTTCTTGACTTTTATTCCGAGACCGCTAACTTCGGAAATATAGTTAGCAGTGCAAGGAAGGGGATAAGGAAGAGTTTTACATGCTGAGATCGTGCATTAGGTTTAGAAGGTTTGTGCGTACTCAGTACGGAAAACTCGTCCTAGTTTCTCTAGTCTAAATTTCCGATTATTTAGCATGAGAGAGCTGTTTGTATGACTGAAGGAAAGTGAGTGAAAGTGAGTGAGTTTTACGCAACTGAAGGAAAGTGAGTACAAGTGAAGCAAAGTGAGTAAAAGGGAAGCAGAGTAAGTTCAAGTAAAGGAAAGTGCGTATGAATGACGGCAAGTGAGCATAAGTGAAGGAAAGTGCATGTGAATGACGGATAGTGAGCACAAGTGAATGAAATTGCGTATGAGTGACGATAAGTAGGTACGAGTGAAGGAAAGTGAGTATGTGTGAAGGGAAGTGTGTATGAGTGACAGTATGTGAGTACAAGTGAAGCAAAGTGAGTGCAGGTGAAGGAAAGTGAGTTTCAGTGCGAGAAAGTGAGTGCGAGAGAAGGAAAGTGAGTATGAGTGACGATAAGTGAGTAAAGGTGAATGAAATTGCGTATGAGTGACGGTAAGCTAAGTGAGTAAAGGTGAATGAAATTGCGTATGAGTGACTGTAAGTGAGTAAAAGTGAATGAAATTGCGTATCAGTGACCGTAAGTGAATACGTAATATACAAGTGAATGAAAGTGAGTATGAGTGACGGTAAAAGAATAAAAGTGAATGAAACTGCGTATGAGTGACGGTAAGTGAGTACGAGTGAAGGAAAGTGCGTATGAATGACGGCAAGTGAGTGCAAGTGAATGAAAGTGAGTATGAGTGACGGTAAAACAGTAAAAGTGAATGAAAGTGAGTATGAGTGACGGTAAAACAGTTAGAGTGAATGAAAGTGAGTATGAGTGACAGTAAGTGAGTACAATTGAATGAAAGTGGGTACAAATGAAGGCAAGTTATTGTAAGTGAGCTTAAGTGTGTGGAAACGAAGGCAGGTGAGTATAAATGAATGCAAGTGAGTATAAACGAAGGCAAGTGAGTATAAGTGAGTGTTAGTGAGTACAAGTGAATGTGAGTACAAATGAAGGCAGGTGAGCATAAATGAAGGCAAGTGAGTATAAGTGAATATAAGTGAGTATAAATGGGATCAATTTATGTTTCTGCGCAACCGAGGTCGATTTTACGTTTTCAAGCTCGCTCAACAACCTGTACATGATTTGGGTCACTCTATGTTTCTGAGAAAGTGAGCTCGGTTTGGGTGTCTCGAGCTCGAAATCCTTCACGAGCACGATCCTTGCCAAGCGAACTCGATTTACATCTTTCAAGCTCGACACTCTTTACGAGCTCGGTTGACCAACGCAATGAACGAAGCGAGCTCGGTTTCCATTGATCTTCGAATCTGATTTTGTTCGTAACGTTACCGAGCTCGGCGAACTCGTTGCCTTCAAATTTTTCATGGGGGAGGGGTAGTGGAACGGGGAAACATTCCTGTTTGTTTTCTCAATATATGTGGCCAAAATCTCATTTCCCCAGAAATCCCCGTTCTTGTTTTGCTCCTTCGGACCTCGAAAGTGTATCAACTGGTCGAAAATCGAGGTTGACCCTGTTTGAAACATTCCTCTCTGGATATATCAAGAGGATGCGAAATTGGCCAACGTAACTGCACTGTAGTGTTTTATAATAAACAAAGTTATGAGCCATCCCGTTTTTGGTTTCTGTTTGTGTTCGTTTTGTTTTATTTTTACATCCTTGGCTCTATTTTTTTTCTTTCCTCCGTTTTCTCTGGTTCATGTAATTTCAAGGCTCCTTGGGACCCTTATTGGAGTCTAGTTGTGATCTAACTTGCCTTTTCCAAATTAAAAAAGTGCTAGCCAGGGTTTAAAATGTTTTCATCAATATCATATTATTACTTTTAACAGTAATAAGAAAATATGTAACATTAACTTGAAGAAAAAGTATATATTAGTTACAGAAGCAGACGCTTTTCATTTGATGTACTGTACATAAACCTAAATTCCCTAGTATTAAGCAAACTGTTCTACTGCTCGACTGTATGGTCTGGCACTTCTAAAGAAAACATGCATAAACTACAAATTATCCAAAACTTTGCCGGCCGAATACTTATGCATGAATCAATTCTACGTGTTACCATGCTCCCCCCTCCGGGCACACCCCCGGGGATTTGCAAGTTTTTTCGTTCTTGGCGGTTTATTCCAACCCCCGGGGCTCCTCATAAACCACAAATAATAACAATAATAATAATAATAACATCTTTATTACCGTGTCTAGCTCATAGAGCTAATTGGGGACACCTACTATTACAAAATTAATAGAAAAAGACTATGTACAGTATCATAATAGGAGACGATATAAATACGGCATTATGTGTGAAAAATGGACTTAACAATATCGATTTCGAACAATAGACGTTTTGTCAAAAACGTACACGCTCTTCTAGAGGTTTTGAACAAAGGATGGTACCTGTTAATGGTTATATAATAAAAATATGAACACTGTCTTTGAAAAAGAAAGCTGACAAAAACATTCCGTGCCATCAGAGGCCTCTTTTCCTTGTATTAAGTCACAAGGAAAAGAGGCCTCTGCTAGCAGGGAAACGAAAAAAACTGTAACCGCACTAGTGGACAGAACATTAATACTACATTAATGAAACCGTGAGTTTTCGATCAAATTAATTTTTTTAGTGCTTCTGAGTCAAATGAATACCTTTCAATAGAGTGTTAAAAAGTCTTGCCCTTTCCAGTTTAAATCAACCAGCTCAGAGGACTCGGCATTTTGGACCAATATTTGGCATTCTTCAACCGGTTCGGCGACATCGTAAACTTCACAAGAATATTCAGATTGCCCGGCCCCCTACCCCCTGGGGACTAGATCGCTTCAAGCACTTCCCCATCACTTGTCCGGGGGTGGCCCGGGGAGGAGATGGTTACAGGTAGAAATTGAACCATGCACCATTGAACCAGTCTTACATGAACTTGGTTGGCTCACCAACGAAGAGCTACTATGTTTAATTAATTGCTTATTAGGTATATAAAATTTAAAATTTAATTGTACTTCTTGTATCCAAATTTAATCCTTTTAACACGTGTAAATTTTGTATTATAATTATTGGCAAGGAATTTAAATATAGATGATAATATTCTCATTAATCAAACTGGCCAACACTGTGGTTTTAGAGGTGGGTCGCTCAGTTTTGTGTAAAAAGAAGGAGGTGAGCCATGTGATCATTTTTATACCCCACAATTCCAAATACTCCGGCCACCCCGTGTACTGTTTGACCAGTCTCTTACTGTAAATAATACTAAATGTGTTCAGCCGCTGAAATGAGTTCAGGTTCAAATTGTATCCAAAAGTGACCCTACTATTGCCAGAAATATTCTTTTGCAAAATAAAACTCAATTTGGTTTGTATAATTTTTTTGTTTGTTTATTTCATTGATTCTTTACGTTCTGCTTTGTGTTTTTTTCTCCTCTCTGTCGTTTTCTGTTGTCTTTCCTTTTCCTCTTGTGTTTTTCTTCTGCCTTTTCTGCTGGTTTCATTTCCTCCTCAGACCCTTCATCTGTCAAAATGAACAGTTTTAACTAGAGGTATTCAAATTGTAAGTATTGATTTGAGTTGATCATACTCAGACTAAGGGATCCGCTCTGGTCTGTTTGCCTGTTCAGAGTTTTGTACCTGCCTATTTTCTTATCACTAGGGATATCGAATGGTACCTTCAATCATTGTGCTTAATTCTGTGACAAAATATTGTCTTGTGAGCGACCCGCACTTTAAACTGCAGATGGTGAGCAGAATACCACATCGCTAATCGGCCTCCGCAAGATTCAAGCCCCCTTTTTTTGGCTTATTTGGTTTAAATTAAACATTTTATCTTTGGTCTTTTTATATGGCAATCCCAGTTTCACAATAAACGGAAGCGTGATCACTGCCTTAACGAAAGATTTCTTGTCAAATTTGGACCTTGTCTTTTACAGAGTGCAAGTCTTATTGAGTTAATACTTATGTTTCGATTGTGGATACATGTTGGTTACGCATCATTTAAGTTATCATAGCGGTAATTGGCCTCAATGGCAGTAAGCATCTTATGGCTTTCTCACACAATGACATCCGCACATTTTTTCTTGCAGTACAACAGAGGGAGGAGGGCTGCCCGTGATGCTTGGGTCTTTGGAGTAGTTTCGGTGGAACACAGTCCCGCAAGAGGCTACTTTCAAGTCGTCGAGAGAAGAGATGCCGCTACTCTGTTGCCAATTGTGCAGAGATGTCTTCTACCGGGAACTGACGTACACTCTGACGATTGGGCAGCATACCGTCGTTTGACTGGGCTGCCTAACGTTAGCACACCAAGTGGTGGTACATGCGCACAATTTCGTGGATCCTCGGACAGGCGTGCACACGCAAGAAGTGGAATCTGCCTGGAGCCAACTTAAACTGGGCCGAAATAGAAGAAAGGAACTGCGGAGAGAAGATCTGCAATCCTATTTGGACGAGAGAATGCGGCGACAATGGAGAGGTGGTAGTCATGATGTCATAATGAGTAATTTCTTAGCTATTTTGCCTTTGCAATTTCTTGTACACACGCCTGTTTTATGACTTTCGTCAAGGGATTTTGACAACAGTATGACTTTCTATATGTAAACATTTTTCGTCCAATTTGAAAATCAGCAGCCTTCTCCTTAACAGTGAACTTTTCAGCAGTTACAAGAAACGGCAATTACTGCAAATTCACACAAATTATGTCTTTGATTTATTTTCGGCCCTAAATATCACAACGTTACTGAAAGGATCCCTACTTTTGTATTAAGTATTGCAACCTGAGCACTTTTGATCGGTATTCCATTCGGAAATAACAGAACTATCATCACACAAGGACAAGCTTAGCGCTTCAGTGACTATATATATATCTTTCGTTGCACAAACCGTTTCACGAGTTGTGTTTTCACGGTTAGCCCTTTTGGACCAGTCCCTTCTGCATCGAAGCGAAAACAAGAGATCAGCTTTCTTTACCTCTGCCGATTTCCTTCCCTCAAGACTGGCGCCGAGAATGATCATTTTCCGTGAGTAAAACTGCTCCTACAATTAATCCTCACCTGCCTCGTTTTCATGTAGTCGTACTGAGGCTTTCCCGAGCGGTCCGCCATTATGAATCCGGTGTAAAGCCGTGCAATGATTCTTATATGACGTAGCATTTGTTCCCAGCCCAGATTCTGGTCACATGGAGGGAATTTCAAGCTACGAAGGCGGATTTCGAAACTTCGACGACGACGAAGTTTTCCTATTTCAAAGCCAACAAAGGTTACAGTAACACCGGTAAGTTCTGAAAAGAAATTACAGTAATAATGACTACAATTTTTAGTTAAACTAAATTGAATGCTACCGTGTCGAGCTTTAGCTTTGATTATGCACTTCTTGTTGTGCTGTGCTCATGTGTACGTTCTCAGTGCGTCTTCTCTGTGTATTTGGCAACAAAGTCATTGCATACTTTCGGAGGACGCATGTGGTGCTAAAGGAGCTAAACTTAGTTTTACGGGCTTACCTTTTGTCATTGGGAAGAAAGATTTGCAGTATATTTATAGCGTAAAATATGTTGTAAGAAAGTAGGAGAGAAGAGAAAAAGAAATGAGACTAATTAATGGTGCACTTTAACTGGAATTTTACAGTATGCCAGTAACATGTAGAACCAATACCTACACACATGTAGTCCGTAATCAGACACATAAAACTCCCAATCAGTTTTCACTGTAGTGGGATTCTCCACCCAGCCTCCACTTTCAGCCCAAAGCAGTGTTTGAAATCGCTTGAGTGTTCTAAACAACTTCCTGGTGTTTTTACACAAAGTAAATGAGGTATTTCGTGTAAATTGGACGTAAATTTCCGACTGCCAGGCATCTAGTAGTTTGAAAACCGTACCCGTGAGTCAAGATTCTAAATAATATGCTTAATGCAAGGGCGGAGAATTTGTCCACAACAATATGAAACCTTTATTTAGAATCGCTTGGCAATTCTGAACAAACACTAAATACTCTGGTAAGGTTTCGTCGATAATTTCTGTGGATATTCATCGGGAGTTGACTTAGTGTGTCAGAACTTGAATATTTTCCAAGTGTAGAAAACATTGAGATTTCACTCTATGCCCAAGCTCGACAGTGGCTTCTACTTTTAACCCAAGGCAATATTTATAATCGCTTGAGATTTCTAACCAAATATCTTATGTTCTTAGAGGAATTACTATTTTGCCTTTGCAATTTCTTGTACACACGCCTGTTTTATGACTTTCGTCAAGGGATTTTGACAACAGTATGACTTTCTATATGTAAACATTTTTCGTCCAATTTGAAAATCAGCAGCCTTCTCCTTAACAGTGAACTTTTCAGCAGTTACAAGAAACGGCAATTACTGCAAATTCACACAAATTATGTCTTTGATTTATTTTCGGCCCTAAATATCACAACGTTACTGAAAGGATCCCTACTTTTGTATTAAGTATTGCAACCTGAGCACTTTTGATCGGTATTCCATTCGGAAATAACAGAACTATCATCACACAAGGACAAGCTTAGCGCTTCAGTGACTATATATATATCTTTCGTTGCACAAACCGTTTCACGAGTTGTGTTTTCACGGTTAGCCCTTTTGGACCAGTCCCTTCTGCATCGAAGCGAAAACAAGAGATCAGCTTTCTTTACCTCTGCCGATTTCCTTCCCTCAAGACTGGCGCCGAGAATGATCATTTTCCGTGAGTAAAACTGCTCCTACAATTAATCCTCACCTGCCTCGTTTTCATGTAGTCGTACTGAGGCTTTCCCGAGCGGTCCGCCATTATGAATCCGGTGTAAAGCCGTGCAATGATTCTTATATGACGTAGCATTTGTTCCCAGCCCAGATTCTGGTCACATGGAGGGAATTTCAAGCTACGAAGGCGGATTTCGAAACTTCGACGACGACGAAGTTTTCCTATTTCAAAGCCAACAAAGGTTACAGTAACACCGGTAAGTTCTGAAAAGAAATTACAGTGATAATGACTACAATTTTTAGTTAAACTAAATTGAATGCTACCGTGTCGAGCTTTAGCTTTGATTATGCACTTCTTGTTGTGCTGTGCTCATGTGTACGTTCTCAGTGCGTCTTCTCTGTGTATTTGGCAACAAAGTCATTGCATACTTTCGGAGGACGCATGTGGTGCTAAAGGAGCTAAACTTAGTTTTACGGGCTTACCTTTTGTCATTGGGAAGAAAGATTTGCAGTATATTTATAGCGTAAAATATGTTGTAAGAAAGTAGGAGAGAAGAGAAAAAGAAATGAGACTAATTAATGGTGCACTTTAACTGGAATTTTACAGTATGCCAGTAACATGTAGAACCAATACCTACACACATGTAGTCCGTAATCAGACACATAAAACTCCCAATCAGTTTTCACTGTAGTGGGATTCTCCACCCAGCCTCCACTTTCAGCCCAAAGCAGTGTTTGAAATCGCTTGAGTGTTCTAAACAACTTCCTGGTGTTTTTACACAAAGTAAATGAGGTATTTCGTGTAAATTGGACGTAAATTTCCGACTGCCAGGCATCTAGTAGTTTGAAAACCGTACCCGTGAGTCAAGATTCTAAATAATATGCTTAATGCAAGGGCGGAGAATTTGTCCACAACAATATGAAACCTTTATTTAGAATCGCTTGGCAATTCTGAACAAACACTAAATACTCTGGTAAGGTTTCGTCGATAATTTCTGTGGATATTCATCGGGAGTTGACTTAGTGTGTCAGAACTTGAATATTTTCCAAGTGTAGAAAACATTGAGATTTCACTCTATGCCCAAGCTCGACAGTGGCTTCTACTTTTAACCCAAGGCAATATTTATAATCGCTTGAGATTTCTAACCAAATATCTTATGTTCTTAGAGGAATTAAACGAGCTATCTCGAAAAAATTGGTCAAAATTACCGACTGCCGGGTATCTAGTTTTTTGAAAACACTTCCCGGCTACCGGGGATCTAGACACGTCGTATATAATAGCCATTAAGTCTTAGATGTGTATATCGCGAAGAGGTAAATACTCAGATTAGGGTTATTGGATGCTTGAGAAATGTCCTCTCTGGATCTATAAACTGGTACGTCTATACAAAGCGTTTGTACAACCTATTTTTCATTCTTGTAGTACTGTTTGGCACTTTTGTGGTGCACGGAATTCTGGCAAGCTAGAGTAGGTTAATAAGCAGGTGCTTTGCTTAGTCCTAGGGGACATATCAAGTTCTTATTCAGTTTTACTCAGTAATCTCAATTTATGATATCACTAAAGGATAAGAGAGTCCAGAGCATGTTTACTATGCTTCAAAAAGGCCTATCCAATATGGCTCCTGGGTATAATTGTTACATGTACATCACTCTTCCATGAGCACACTCCTAGTCCATATAACCCACATGCAAGGGGAAAAAGGAAACTACAGGTTCCAGTGGTTAGGACCAACTTATTTGGCCTGCACTCTTGACCTGATATTCTTCATCAGACACTGTAAGAATGTCAGACACCCTGGCTACATGTATGTTTGAGCATGGCATTAGGAGTTATGTTCTTGTGTGACTCTCTATTTTTTCTTTTCTTTTCTGTTCTTTCACACTACTATAGGTGTTGTGTCCAAGTACAGATGAGGTGTCTGTTATATGAAATACATAATTTTTTTATTTTTATTTGTAAAGTTCCACTTTGTATGTATGTACATAATAGTCTTAGTTTTTCTAATTTTAGCTTTGCATTTTGAAAAGAAAGAATTTTGTTTTTACAAATAAATTATTCTGGTACAGTACCGCTCAAAAGTAAGTTACCACCATCGCGCGCTACGTGAGTTGCTGTAAGTAAAATGGTTTGAAGTTCTCGCGCGATCTTAACTGGCCCATTGTTAACTGTAACAATTAGTTTATTTCCTATAGTACATGTTTGTTCTGAAAAGCCCATGGTAAAGAAACTAAGACTGGTTTGGAAAACTGGTATATATACCTCAATAAACGTTCTTAATAAACAGGTCAGTACAGTTGATAAGAAGAGGGATGGTCAAAATGTTCTTCTGACAAGTATTGAGAACGGCATCAATACTGTAACTTAACCGACAATATTTTCAACTCGTTTCGCTTTGACAGTACTGTTTAGTATATTTGTTTGCTTTCTCAAACTGTGCTCGTTGCGAGATTGTCAAATCGGCGTGGGTGGGTGAGTCGTGGGTGGGAGGGTCGTGGGTCGTGGGTCGTGGGTCATGGGTCCGAGATCCCTCTGCACGTCATGTATACATACTTTTATGCCAAAGATGTTACATTAACAATCCGTCAGTGGTTTCCATTTTATTATTTCTTTTACTTTTTTTTATCAACGACTGGAAATTCTCAAAACAGACTAGACCCTACAAAACGATTTGACTGATTTTTCTTTTCCTTTAAATGCCGACAAAAAGCTGTATATCCGCCGTTATATATCAAAGTTGTGGGGTAACGTGAGTTCCGTTATTCCATGGGCGCAAGTTCCGGAACAAACAAGCGAGTTCAACACAGTTTTCTATTTGAGGGGGGGTGTAAGGGTTTGCGGTGATGCTGTTTTGCGTTTTTTTTGGTGCAGTTTTGCGGTAATTTTTATTTTAACCCGCCGTATTGCGGTTTCAAAACACTAAGCAGTTTGCAGGTTATTACAACCTTTTGGTTGTGATTTTCGGTGAAAAAAAGTGTCTACGGTGATGACACTCTTTAGAACGGCGGGTCAGTACCCGGTTGTTTTGCAAGCGCGAACCAAGTGTTTTGTTTTACAACGCATCAGGGTTTATTATATCAGTTTACAATTTAACTCTGTTGTTTGCAATTACGACCTTTTCCATGCACATGCGGTTTCGGGATTCGGGAGAAGACCCGATGCAGTTTTGCGGTTTTCGGACCCCCCTTTTCCTATTTTAATTAGTACATCCATTCTCGGCAAACGCGCACGGCAATGCTAAGCATATAATTTTTTGAACACTTTAGTTAAGGTTTACTGAAATTGTTTGCCAAACCAGAAGGAAAAATGTTCATCGTTAATGGGAGACAGTTTTCCTTTGTTCAACGTTTCATAAAAGGAGTTCGGGGAAATTAATTCGTGAGCGGGCAATTGCAAATTTGGACCGAGCACTGAGGGAGCAAATATATATCTTTTTTTTTTATCTTCAAACAAACACGACCCACGACCCACCCACCCAGGCGATTTAGCCTCACCCGCTCGTTGCACAGGATTGCTTATTTCGATCAAGTTAGGGCTGAGTTTGTTTACTTTACTGAACGTGCATTGAGAACAGAATTACGCTGCTGTCTATAGCTAGTGCCATGTCTTCGGAATTTATTTTGCTACGTTTATGAATCGTGCTGCATTGTGTGTTGGTCAACTTTGTGTGCACAGCTGTGTACAGTATGTGGTCCTTGCATCTGGAGTAAAAGTTGTAATCTCAACATTTACCTGCAACACATAACGAGCTGAAATTTTCCCTGAAGATAGCTTTTATGTTTCTTGCAATAATCGTAAAGTGGCAAGTTCCAAACGGTGACAGTTTCCTCGTAATTCGAAAAATGGTGACTGTGCTCGCAGGCCCTTGGTCCTCACGAGAATGAGAATTTTGGCAAATTTTATAATTTATTCTTTATTTTCCTTGATATATCTAAGCTACAGTCTTAATGGGAGTCACTGCAAGTGTAAAATAAATCTGTTTTCTTTTTGGACGACAGTCTCCGACACAAGCCCCGTTGTCATTTTACAATTTTTATAAAAGAGAATTTAAACCAGTTCCAAAACATGAATAAAAATGTCAAAGTTATTCGACAAAATCAAAAGCCGTTACCATTTATTTTAAGGTTTTTCTAATCTGCTTTGAGAAAAGTTCTCTGGGGTCATAGGTCGTGGACCAAGGACCACATACTGTACACGACAGCTGACACAATCTTCTAAATGTTTCCTTGTAGGCTTGCGTGCTTTGCTTGCCTGTATATTCAATTGACTGTCAGATAACTTGGGAAGTTTTTTTTTTGCAGATGTTGTATGATATACCAGCATGAAGTAGTCACTGATAAACGTGACATCTCAGTTACAGTGGTGTTACGCCTTTGTTGCCCATTGCAATTTTCCCTTTTCAGTAGCATTCAATTTAATCAGTTCATATGTCCCAAGAATATTGAAAAACTAATTGATTAATTTGACTATTTCTTTTTTTTTACTTTTTATATCTTTACTTAATATATTTATTTTTATTTTTTTAATCTAACTTTCTTTTGCTTTTTTTTTATAAAACGCATGGGTCCCGGCCCCGGCTCCGGCTCCGGCCCCGAGTCGGCGTTTTACCGACACCCACCGACCAACGACAGACTCAACAGTTTAACCCTTTCACCCTTAAGGGGTTGTCTGGCATTAGACAGAGTAAAATCTTTAAGTGCCATTTGGCACTCTCAGGAGTGAAAGGGTTAAGCTTCTTGTGCGGCCGTGTCTATGAATATTGTATGTACACCAATATTTTTCCGGTTATGCAATCTGACGGTTGATTTTACTTTGCACGAATTTTTTAAAACTTGATCATTCTACCAACGACAGACTCAAAAGTTTAAGCTTCTTGTGCGGCCGTGCCTATGAATATTTTATGTACGCCAACATTTTTGCGGTTATGCAAATCTCTTATCTGTGGATGGATTTGTTTGTCTGATGCTTAATTTTACGCCATTTCGACTCACGACGACGTGAACAAAGGGCACAACATGTACATGTGTGGACAGCTCAAATTTCAGTAGGACAACAGCTGCAATTGTAAGCGCTACGCAAAATCGATACACGATATTAATTGATTTCGCATTGTGGTAATCTATAATTTATGCCAGAAATTTTCGCTTCAATGAGTCTCGCGCTACGCGAATCATGTAGTGCACTACGCTATTCACATCGTGCAGGAAAGGCGACGCGACTGGTAACTTACTTTGGAGCGGTACTGTAGGTACATAATGTTTGGGTAAAGAAAGTTACCAGTACCTTACAAACCAGCCACTGAAATGGGATAACTAGGAACGCAGACTAAAGAGGCAGCTTTATCATAATAGATGGTCAGTTACATTTTAGTTGGATATTGAATTTGATACTACTTCTGAATGTGAGAGTGTAATTTCATCTCACTGGCTAGACACATTGGAAATTAATTTAGCATGGTGTAGGTTTCTCCTGAAGTTCTGGTACCTGGTAAAAGATTGGCTATATTAAATTTTCAGCCCCTCGATTTTCAGTGAAAATGTTTCCATGTTTCCAAATTCTCAAAGACACCTACTGCTACTTCTTTTTTTAGTCTTTAATACCAATTGTATAGTGTGCATAACATCTCTTTGCTTATGTAATACTCGCTACTAGATTTATTGTATCTCTTTACTTATGAAATTTTATGCTCACAACTAGATCTACTCTCTAAGCTATCCCATACGCTACCCACCTAGATTAGCCTTAGCTATTTGTGGGTTAGCATTGTTTTTGTATATATTTGTTAAAATCCTAATAAACTTGAACTTGAACTACTGTACATCTTAAGTTGCCACTCTAAAACTTGAAGAACGTGGAAGCTGCAAGACTTATGATAATCACCACATTACCCAAAGATATTATGCCTCGACCACTATCAAGAAAACTTGATTCTAAGCAAACAAAATAAATACTAGTTATGCAACGCTTTTGAGTGGTACACCGTAGAATATCTCACTAGTCACTTTTATTTTCTGGTACACACATGAGCCTTTAGGCGAGTGTGTATGTAATGAAAATACAAGTGACGAGTGGGATGTTCTACGGTATACCACTCTAAAGCATTGCACAACTATTTTATACCATGCCATAGAAAATACGTAGCCTCACATAATCGATGCAGTGCACGATGGGAAGGTTGGGTGTGATAGCGCTGAATTGCACTGGTCAACAGGAAGGTTCGGTGGAATACCGACAAATATACAACGGCTTTCCTGTATTCTGATTGGCTGTATTTTCTATGGCATGGTGTAAATACAATATTATTATAAGGGCAACATCCTAAGGGAAGCTTCTATGGTTATCCATGGTCCTTTGCATAAAACATACTTAAAATGTGCAAGAAACTGAAAACCTGGTTCCCTAATTATGTGGAAGGGGTGTGGTCTCATTGGAGAAATGAGCTCCACAACTCTAAGCACTCATTGTTTTATAATGTCTACACTTGAGAGGTTGGGAAGACAACCGCTCACAGAAGAAAGTCAACTTGCAAACTGTTTAATTTGAAAGTTTGCAACCTTTAAGTAGCAGCACAACCTGATTAAGGAACACGTTTTCAAAACTTAAAATTAATCTTTTGACTGAACTCCTGTTATAGTTCATGAAAAGCTGGTGCAAAACACTGTGTAGAACTTAGCAATTATCACAACTGTTGGGCAATCTACAGTTTTTGTGCGCACATTAGGAAATGAAGCATTTTGGTCAACAGATATCACTAAAAACTCTGCACACCGAATAATACCAATAATGCAATGCCCAATGTACTAAGGTGTAACTGTAGATAAGATAAATTCTCCGCAATCATAATTCAACTCAAGTTTGGATAAGATATCGAAGAAGCCAGCAGCTGAAGTTCCAGAAGTGGCCCACTACCTGTATACACTGTAAGTAAACCAGAAAAACAGCGCACATCAAACACAATTACTATGCATCAAAACCAATCGATCAATCAATAACAATCGATAAAATTAGTTAATTGGTATTGACTGGAATTGGTCAATCGATGATAAATCGATAACCACCCAAAAGCGTTCATCAATTGCCATAGATTACTTTGGCACAACAACCTTGATGTCAGGCATGCTTCCCGTCCAATCATCCTCCTTTTTTTAGGAAGCCCTGGGGACGAAATTGGTAAAACAATTCTAACCCAGTCTTCTCAACGCAAAGAATATACTGCGTTGCACGTGTACTTGAATTACCCACTTGCCCACCATTGCCTTTCTGTGTCATTGTCTATGCAAGAAGTTCTATCAACTGTTCTTTAAAGTTGATACCAATTTATTGATAACCACATGAATCTTCACCATCAATTGGTCATTGATTATTGATTTCATCGATGGGATATGCCAGGGTACATGCAAGACATCTTGGTACAGTATCTTTTAGAGCATTTCTTTGTACAAGGGAAGAACGTGGGAAAAAGAACTTTAGACCAGAAACTATATTGCACTGCTCAGTCAGACCTCATCAGTTGTGCTGTTTACATTTTAATGTTGTCTCAGAAAATAGCATGGTGTGCATTTTTAATTTATAAACATTTTTGTTTTAGAAAAAAACGAAAGTAAATAATCTTGTAAGTACACGCTGGATTGTATGCTAACACAGCACCTGTCAGTGGACTATCAACTTGTTGATTGACACAATTTTGTCTGACTGATACAGTGTACATTGTTGTTTTAGGAAGGAGGTGATGAAACATTGAGAAATTCTGTGTCCATGTGCATCTTGGTAATCTGGAGCAGCACTTGGAATAGCAAAGGCACAAGGTGCAGAGAAGCATTACCTGGATCTTTTGGTGAGCCAGATTTTAGGATGTTTTGTGGAATGCTTAAGCTTCTCTCAGTGTTGAGCTCAACCAAGTTTAATTATGCTATGTGATTCATTGCTTTTACTTTGCTTAGTGGAGAAGCACTCCAAAGGAAAGGGTTCTTTAACCCTTTAATGCCCAGAAGTGATTAACATGTAACTTCCGACATTGCACAGAAGGTAGGTGACGAGAATAGACAACCAGAGGGTGTTATCTTGATATAACCACAATTAATTCTCTAGTTGATGTACAAGGAACTGTACAGCAGCTAGAAAGGAAAATTAATAATCAGATCTTGGGAGTTAAAGGTCAGTGATGATTCAAAACAACACCCCTGTTCAGTGGATGGGGCTAGTCTTTTTCTGGGTCCTGAACCCTATTTTTTACCTCCATTAAGGAACACTAACCAAAAGGGATGCTCGAAAGAGTTACACAAACGTGAAGTTGTATTTTGAAATGACGTTTTCGTTGCCGTTGTGTCGTAGAATCTTAAACTCCCTTGTAATTCATGTCACCAAACAGCACAGCCATGCCAGCAAGATTGTGACTCCCGGCTTACACCTGCATGGCCAGGGCTGTAAACGATTGTGAGTGCAGCTCTGATCTCATCAAGTGGAGCAACCCAGGTCCTTCTTACACTACCCTCCTATAAAATAATAAATCAATGAATCAATCAATGATATTAAATATTTTACCCAGGAAGCTCCACTCACTACGAAGTGGTTTTCAGGGAGGTCCTGCATCGAGATTGAATTGGAATTTGGAAGTGTTGGTTTTTGGGGAGAGGGGAAAACCGGAGTACTCAGAGAAAAACCTCTCGGAGCAGAGTAGAGAACCAACAACAAACTCAACCCAGATATGACGTCGAGTCCAGGAATTGAACCGGGGCTACATTGGTGGGAGGCGAGTGCTCTCACCACTGCGCCAACCCTCTCTTGAAATAAGGATCTGGGAGTCTGTTGAGTACTATGACACAGTCACCGTGGCTTGTGTTTGCAGCCATCCAAAGCAGGGCATCTTCAAAAGCCTTATTTTTAGCACAGAAAACTCTTGTACGCCCATGTTTAGCTGCACACCAACTGTAATCAAGCCTTCTGCCCATCCAAACATCCCCCCACCCCCACCCCCTACTAAGCAGTCACCCTTCAGTTGTGATAGTCATTCTGTTGCCTTTCAGTAATCTGAAAACAAATCCTCAAGCAAAAAGGATAGAGTCAGCATAAATCTTGCGCATAAATAAAAGGTTCTGGTATGCATACTTTTACTGATTGGAAATGGTATGTGAAACAAAAAGCAAGGACATGAAAGAACAAGGGTCAATTGTTTGTTTGTTTTTTTGCATTAATAAATGCACACCCCATTGACAGAAAAAAATGGTTCCATTTTCTTTCAACAGCACAAGTTATGGGCACTGACACACAGAAAATGGTGAGGAGCTGTTAATAATAATAATAATAATATTTAATACTTATATTGGGCTTTTTCTATAAAAATACTCAAAAGCGCATTACAATATTATTAATAAACTAAATTTTAAAAACCAGTAAAATTACCATAATTACAGTATTTACAACAATTCCAGATAGTATATGCCCCTGGCCTTTTCTCAGGCAGATGCCCCTTACTAAGGGGTTTCCATTTTAACTACAGATGCTCTGGAGACAATCCATTGCCCAGCCTACAGTCCAAGTTGTTTGCTGAAGCTATCTGTGTAAGTATAGAATCTGTCTCTTGGCTTGTGTTCCTTTCCTCAGTTCAGTCAGTTCTCAGATACAAATGCAGCTTACTAGCAGAACTGGTGTTTATGAACTATACCCACTTCTGTGAGAATGAAACTCCATTTAGATTCGAAGCAGGCAGGAGGGAATTAAAATATTTATATCAGTAGGAATGCAACGAAAAAATTGATTATTGTGTGAACCAGTTTCAGAATATTAAAATAAGTTACTTTAGCTTTGGCTTTAGTTTAGCATTCTCTTTGAAGAAAAGAAGTTCTGACTCTGTCACCCTCTTTGGTTGGGTGATAGCCTGCAAGCAAGCTCTTCGGGCAGTCTCGCAGCGGGCAGGAAAAGGAGAGCTTGCAGTTTCATCTCTGTAATTTGAATATCCCCCTTCAATTTCCATGTGGCTGAGCTGTCAGATTTTCCCCAATCAGTGCGAAGCGCAAACAAATTTGAAATGTAAACAAACATCTGCCAGCAATTTGCATCGAAAGATTCGATGCAGATATTCAAATTACAGGGACGTAGTTGCAAGATCTCCTTTTCCAGCCCTGCTGCCAGACTGCCCCAGAGAGCTTGCTCGCAGGCTAGTAGGGTGACTTGTTTTTATGTACACTTTCCCATAGGAAGCACAAGTTATGGTATGCGTGCTTCCCATTCCAATTGGCTTTTTGTGTTGGTTCTGTTTGTTGTGGTTTGCCAGATTATCCCCATGGTATTGCTACACAAAACTGAAGCCATTTAGTTGGTGTCCACTACTTAGCAGAAAGTTTGGGATTAAATTGCTTGTACAATATGGGTCACATTATGCAAAACCTGGCAAACTAGACATTGCATATTTCTTTCCTTTTTGTGCCAGCCAATTCCAGCAGTGCCCACCCATCCCCCACTCTTAGTATTAGCTGGGAATTTGCTCTTGATCTAATCCCAGCGGGTCCCCTATACCACTTGGGAAATTGCATTCACGTAAAAATATTGAGACTGTTCACGCGTCACGGATGATTCCCAAAATTCGTTCACGTTCACGATAAAGCAAATATCGGCAATCACGAATCACGAATGAACAAATAAACCTAAATCACGTTTCACGAGAAAAAAATAGTCCCAATCACGTTTCACGTAAAAAGTATAGGGGACCCTCATCCCAGAGGTGGGACATTTGAAGTTTTAATACTGGGGTTTGCCTGCCCAGGGATGACTCCGCTTCCTAAGTTGAAAATTCTGTGGTGCAATCACTGCCAACCAAGGATTAGGGACGGACCATTAGAAAAGTGATGGGCCAAGGGGGAGGGGGAGGAGGGTGGGGGTATACCAAAAAAAAAAGAATTCATGCAAGAGCAGGTAGCTATAAAAAATAAATTGCAAAGAAGAAGTGAAGAAAAAAATTTCCTGCAGAGTGAATTGCAGTATTGAGCTGACAAACTGTACCTGCCTTAAGGGCACTTTGGCAGCTAATTTATACACAGTATTGATCCCCATTTTTCTGCAATTAGGAAAACACATATTTCCCTTTCTAGCTGATACATTTTGTGTGCAGCAACCCCATCATGGATAAAAGCCCTTGCAGAAAAACCCTTGGCTCAAAAGTGATAAAACCATGTGCTATAAATGGCCATCCTGCTTGATTTGTTTGCACTTTAAAGCAAGCACACACCAAGTTTTGAAAGCCTCAACATCATCACAGGAAAGAGTTTACAACTGAAATGTATAAATGAAGATTGTGGGCACAGATATGCACACGCATACCAAACTGTAACGCTTTCTTACACAAGTTTAATCTTCTGCTATTGTTTAGGGCTATTTATGTTGCAGGTACCAATAAGTATTTAAAAAAACATGTCGAACCGTGATGTTGTGCCTTTTAACTTTGCCACTAAGTACCGACACTTTTCTTCTGCTTTTTAGTCCCAGTGGGGTCGATATTTAATAGCAAAGTTCTCTTGTATCAGTTAGTCAACAGTTCAATGTATCACTGAAAACATTTTTATTTGACCATTTTTTATTTGATACTTATACGTCATAGTGAAGCCTGTCAAGAATTTGCTGCATCTCAATTATGAATTATATTACAAGAGTAATGAACAAATAAAATTTATAATTTCCAAAATGCAATGCAGGGCCATTTGAGGCAGTGGCACTTCATGTAAACCATTTTCAACTTGGAAGTGTCTGAGACCTCAAATGTACTATAAACTTGACTTCAACCTATTAAATAAAATTAACATTTGCATCATTGACCAGTGGTGGATAAATGCCTGGTCTCTGATTGGCCAACATTTATATGTCTGACTATATCATAACAATATTATTCAGTTCTAACAGTATCATAACAATATCACATACACCGAACAATAACAAAATTAAGTGATTATGACAATGTTTTAATTAATGTGTACTAAATGTAACATTTATAACAAAAACCCATTGGCATGAACTTAATACTCACTAGTTAAAGCATCAAGCAAAAGAAGAAAAACAAATAAACCAAACAAAATGCCAAAAATAAATTCGTGCAGGGGACTTAACCCCCCTCAAAAAAAATCCTGCAGAGGCAATGGCCGTGAAAAAATCATACAATCTGAAAAAGTCCTTTCCCCCCCACTTTTCTAATGGTCGGTCCCTTAAACAAGTTAGTAGAGGTTTCTAAATGTATGTGTTGTCAATTCAAATACATTGCTGTTATGTCTCATGCATTTATTCGTTCAAAATGAACAACGATCCGGTTTCACATTATGACAGATTATCAGTCTGCAGTGTGAAAACAGTCAAGACGAATATGCCGACCGATTATTATGATCAAACACGCACAAATTTTGCATTCAAAGTAGGGAGGCTATGTGATTTAAACATAACCTCGAGAAATGTTTGTATATGGAGCACTATAGAAAAATGCGCGAATTTGCTTCTTTATGATTTGTTTGAGCAGCAGCGACTTCCACTCTGAACAGACCCGGGCATGCAAAATTATGATGATTTATCCAATTTTTAAGAGTTGTTTCTCTCAGAGCATTTCACCACCTTTGTTGTCCTCATCCCTGGGAATTTTCCAATTGGTTTAAATGCTCATGCCCGGGGATTGGCCTGGAATGGGACAAGGGCACTGCTGGAATTGAGTGGTACAATTATAACAGTTCCACACTTTGTACATTTATTGCTGTGTTTGAGTCCCTGCTTCCCACCAGCCTATGTTAAAACATTGGGGCCATCCATGAACTAATCTTGCTTTTACCTTGAAGACAGAACTGTAACGTTTTCATTTCCTTTTAGGTTATGAAGGAGATGACCAAAGACCCATTGGTGTATTTGGCCCATTTAATGTGGTCCTGTGTTGGATGTATTCTCAGGAAGTGCTAGCAGAAAATCCTGTAACCTGCGAACATTTATCATAGTACCTTGAAGACAGAACTGTAACGTTTTCATTTCCTTTCAGGTTATGAAGGAGATGACCAAAGACCCATTGGTGCATTTGGCCCAAGGATGCGAATAAACAAAAGGGTCACCCTTCAGGGAAATTTCATTTTATTTAGAAAGACTGGAAACCAGCTTTATCTGACCGGGGTTTTGTGGAATAAAATATATTTTCGTTACTTAGCTCCGGAGAGTTATAACGTGTAGACTTTGAACCGTAAAAGCCGACATTAACGCTTGCTTCTTAATTGAGCTACAATGCAAACGTGGAAACAGTTTCTAAAAGATAGTCCTGCTCTCCCATTCAACGTTTTTTCAACTAAAACCCGCAGAGTAAATGGGAGGATATGATGACCAAGCTATACATTAATAATGATTAAACGGCCACAAACCTTATGAAGGGCAACGTGGCCAACCCTCTGTGTCTGAGCAATTTATTTGTACACAGGTAATTGTTAAAGCCTCGTGGGTTGCAGGATTTATTTGCATCATTTATCGTGGTCCATAGAATCCCACACAAGAATTTTTTATCGTAGAAATTAACACTCGTCGCTAACCTCATATTTTCTATAAATGGGGATTTTCAAGACAGAAAAAGAATACCATCTCGAAAATGACTTGAACAATCGTTAAAAATATAGAGTTGTTGTTAAAAGCGAAAATGGTCGAGAGAGGAAACCTAGGCAAGTATAAAGACGGGGTGGGAATCGAAATGGTTAACCTAGTATTTACGCAAATCGATGTCTTAAACTCAAGTAAAAAAAAAATAAAAAATACGAAAAATGTCAAAGACGGAAAAGAAAACTCGACAGTATACAGAAAGCACAAGTAAGTGTAACTCTATCAGAAACTAACGTGGAAAATTGTAAAGCACCCCAAGCAAAAGAACTTAAGCCCTGGGGAGGGCTGGGTAACTTTCTACCCCTCCCTCAAACAACTCGAATTACATCCGGGAAACAGCAAAAATGGCAGGGCTTTTGTCACCACAGAGTGTTTTCATATGACGTCCTGGTAGCTATGTTGGTTTGCCATGCTAATCCTCTGGGAAATAAACTCTGTTTTAATACTAAATATTTTCTCTTGTGCCGTCACCGCCGACCGCTTAGCTCAGTTTAGGTAGAGCACCAGACTGCTGTGCGGAAGGTCGCAGGTCCAAACCATGAACGGACCAAAACCCGGGGCCTTTAAATGACTGAGGAGAAAGTGCTGGCTTTGTAATGACTTCTGCAAATGGTTAGACTTTCTACCTTTCTACGATAACGACGTACGATAAACCGGAGGTCCCGTCTTACAGTGCTGCGACGTTAAAGAAACCAGACAATGTCCGGAAAGAGTAGGGAACGTAGTCCCAGGTGTGATCGTCTATAACTTATCCTGTTCTGGGGGCACCTGTGTATCTTACCATTCAATAAGATTGTAAACTGCCAGGCTGCAACTTGCCCCTAAAAGGCAGTCTGGCAAAGTCCCCCATAAAGTCTTGTAAAGCGCTTTATTGTAAAGTGTTATATAAATCTCTCAATATTAATTATTAAATCAGTATCGCCGTTGACCCTATGAGAGAAAACATTTAATAACAAAAAAAGAGGAAGTCGCATCCCAAAACCTCTAAGGAAAAAAATGTTGGTGTTCTTTCAATCCACTTATGCCAATTCAAACCTTGACGGTGAGAAAGCACAACAAGGGTAGCTCAGTCAAACAAGGAAAGCTCCTTACTGCAAACATAATAGCAACAGCTCTCACAAAAAGAGCACAGGAAATATGTCTATATGTAAATCTTTAAAAAAAAAAGTCCAGAAATCAATAAAAGCCAGATTTCCAATTCATTCCAAATATAAGAATAAATCAGTCTTTTTTTTCTTGAATACACTGCTTGCACAAATCCCATTATAACGTTCATCTTGGGGAACATTTGCATAAAAACAAGGGGTATCCAGTTTACTAAAGCATGACACCGTCCCAAAAGTACATACCTTCTATTGTTATTATGTAAACAACCCCCCAAAACAGATTGCATTATGGTATTGTGCAAGTTGTGAATATATAAAAACTTACCTATTCTAACTCATTAATTCGTCAAACGTCTATAAGCTAAATATTTAAATGAAATAGCAACTAATTAAAGTGAGTGAATTAATGACCACCCAGCAGGGCAGTGGGTGGGACTCCGTCCCACCCACTCCACCTCACCCCCTCCGGTTGGTCCTGTAGGAGAGGGCAGTGGGTGGGACTCCGTCCCACCCACTCCACCTCACCCCCTCCGGTTGGTCCTGTAGGAGAGGGCAGTGGGTGGGACTCCGTCCCACCCACTCCACCTCACCCCCTCCGGTTGGTCCTGTAGGAGAGGGCAGTGGGTGGGACTCCGTCCCACCCACTCCACCTCACCCCCTCCGGTTGGTCCTGTAGGAGAGGGCAGTGGGTGGGACTCCGTCCCACCCACTCCACCTCACCCCCTCCGGTTGGTCCTGTAGGAGAGGGCAGTGGGTGGGACTCCGTCCCACCCACTCCACCTCACCCCCTCCGGTTGGTCCTGTAGGAGAGGGCAGTGGGTGGGACTCCGTCCCACCCACTCCACCTCACCCCCTCCGGTTGGTCCTGTAGGAGAGGGCAGTGGGTGGGACTCCGTCCCACCCACTCCACCTCACCCCCTCCGGTTGGTCCTGTAGGAGAGGGCAGTGGGTGGGACTCCGTCCCACCCACTCCACCTCACCCCCTCCGGTTGGTCCTGTAGGAGAGGGCAGTGGGTGGGACTCCGTCCCACCCACTCCACCTCACCCCCTCCGGTTGGTCCTGTAGGAGAGGGCAGTGGGTGGGACTCCGTCCCACCCACTCCACCTCACCCCCTCCGGTTGGTCCTGTAGGAGAGGGCAGTGGGTGGGACTCCGTCCCACCCACTCCACCTCACCCCCTCCGGTTGGTCCTGTAGGAGAGGGCAGTGGGTGGGACTCCGTCCCACCCACTCCACCTCACCCCCTCCGGTTGGTCCTGTAGGAGAGGGCAGTGGGTGGGACTCCGTCCCACCCACTCCACCTCACCCCCTCCGGTTGGTCCTGTAGGAGAGGGCAGTGGGTGGGACTCCGTCCCACCCACTCCACCTCACCCCCTCCGGTTGGTCCTGTAGGAGAGGGCAGTGGGTGGGACTCCGTCCCACCCACTCCACCTCACCCCCTCCGGTTGGTCCTGTAGGAGAGGGCAGTGGGTGGGACTCCGTCCCACCCACTCCACCTCACCCCCTCCGGTTGGTCCTGTAGGAGAGGGCAGTGGGTGGGACTCCGTCCCACCCACTCCACCTCACCCCCTCCGGTTGGTCCTGTAGGAGAGGGCAGTGGGTGGGACTCCGTCCCACCCACTCCACCTCACCCCCTCCGGTTGGTCCTGTAGGAGAGGGCAGTGGGTGGGACTCCGTCCCACCCACTCCACCTCACCCCCTCCGGTTGGTCCTGTAGGAGAGGGCAGTGGGTGGGACTCCGTCCCACCCACTCCACCTCACCCCCTCCGGTTGGTCCTGTAGGAGAGGGCAGTGGGTGGGACTCCGTCCCACCCACTCCACCTCACCCCCTCCGGTTGGTCCTGTAGGAGAGGGCAGTGGGTGGGACTCCGTCCCACCCACTCCACCTCACCCCCTCCGGTTGGTCCTGTAGGAGAGGGCAGTGGGTGGGACTCCGTCCCACCCACTCCACCTCACCCCCTCCGGTTGGTCCTGTAGGAGAGGGCAGTGGGTGGGACTCCGTCCCACCCACTCCACCTCACCCCCTCCGGTTGGTCCTGTAGGAGAGGGCAGTGGGTGGGACTCCGTCCCACCCACTCCACCTCACCCCCTCCGGTTGGTCCTGTAGGAGAGGGCAGTGGGTGGGACTCCGTCCCACCCACTCCACCTCACCCCCTCCGGTTGGTCCTGTAGGAGAGGGCAGTGGGTGGGACTCCGTCCCACCCACTCCACCTCACCCCCTCCGGTTGGTCCTGTAGGAGAGGGCAGTGGGTGGGACTCCGTCCCACCCACTCCACCTCACCCCCTCCGGTTGGTCCTGTAGGAGAGGGCAGTGGGTGGGACTCCGTCCCACCCACTCCACCTCACCCCCTCCGGTTGGTCCTGTAGGAGAGGGCAGTGGGTGGGACTCCGTCCCACCCACTCCACCTCACCCCCTCCGGTTGGTCCTGTAGGAGAGGGCAGTGGGTGGGACTCCGTCCCACCCACTCCACCTCACCCCCTCCGGTTGGTCCTGTAGGAGAGGGCAGTGAGGAGAGGGCATATAGGAGAGGGCAGTGGGGTAGGAGAGGGGAGAGAGGGGAGGGGGGAGTGGGTTGGAGAGACTCCTACAGAACCAACTGGAGGGGTGAGGTTGAGGAGGTGGAGGGGAGGGTTTGGAATTTCCGGTTGAAGGTGTAGGAGGGGTGAGGTCATGGGACTAAGTTGTATTTTCTAATAGCAAGTCATTGAGACAGAAGACAGGTTGGCCGCATGCGGTTGTTTTATTTGTTGTGGTATTTTTTTCTTGGTTTTTATTTTGAATGGCTTTTGTTTTAATTGTAGTAGTTGTATTATTATATGGTGTCTTTGTGTTGGCATTTTGCACTTGCAAATATGCGGTGAGTGTGTTTAAAACTCTATTTTCTTAAATGATTTTAAGTTAAGCTACACGATATGTAAGTTGGATGTATTGGCTTTTTGAGCAGTTAATATTTTTAAATTCTGTTTTACAATACGGTAATACTGTAATATGTTTGAATCTGTTTCTTGGTATGAACAGCAACTGTACCTTGAAATTGAATTTGGCCGAAAGAAAGGAAGCATCGCAGTTTTAACTATCTTTTTGTTTGCGGTGATATTAGCCTTTGTAGGCTATCGAGCGTGTTTTACAACACATAATCGCTTGTCTTTCAGAAAACGTAAGTTTGTGTTTATTACCTCAATTTTGTAAAATTTTGTTTTTACAATGTGATGAAATTGTACCTAACTAACCTTTTCTAGTTCTTAGTATTAAAAGAACCTTGACTGAATAGAATTTGGTCATACAATAGTCATTTTGCAACATCGTTTTATATTAAATCAGTCATTTTAAAGGCTATCGAGTGTTTCACAATCCCAAGACTCTTGTTCTAAAATGTCTTTCTTGAAAAGAATTTAGCTTAGCTTTTGTTTAGTAAAACGGAATAAAATGAAGCCAAAAATTGCTGTCTTAACTTAGTTCATTTGAATCTATCTTTTCCTGTCGAAATGAATTTTTTCGTTCGTCTTAGAAATAATTTACTCAGTCCGCTAGTATTTGTGCAGCTTGAGAAGTGTAACGCACTGCGCATTATAAAAATTGGCGACAAAAGTTATCTAAAATGTGCTTTCCCGACGAGCACTAACGATGTTATTTGAAAGCTACTACGCATTCAAATTGAAAATGTCCACTTACCGTAATTTGATCTTCAAGAAACTCCATCATAAACATCGCTCGGCAGCACTACAAATTAAAAGTTATCTCTTGCAGTACTATTCATTCCTAGTCTCTCTCTGTCTCTTTCCCCCCTCCTCTATCCAGAGAAGCAAAAAGCTAAGAATAAGGTACCGAAGGCATTGAATTATTCTCTTCAGGCTGAAGAAGAAACTGATTACCGCAAAAATTACTCGCTATAGCAGAAGTTGAAAGTAAATCGCCTGAAACTCGATTTTGTATGTATTATTGCTGTCTTCAATGCATTTTACACAACTATGACTTACAAGGACGGTAAGAAATATATCTTTGCAATTTTAACACAGCGAAAGAAGAAACTAATCGCAAAATGAAGACTTTTGCCAAAACAATTTCTCTTTTTTGTTTTAACCGAGTCTAGATTGCAAAAGCAGAACTCGATAGTAACGCGCAACTGAGGAAAACCAAACAAATGACACTATATTAATTGGTAAACTATTTGCACCGAAAAAACCTTTTGATGCGAAATTCTAAGTTCGGTTGCTACCCGTGAAAAGAAATAGCTTTCAGCATAAGTGACAATAAATCCTAATTTAAACAAACGATGCAGTAGAGTGCCTCTCATTTCAATTTCGATTCTTTTCCGATTTTGGCATTTTTCGACTTGGAGGTATGGATTTGGAAGCAAAGTAATTACACTTACAGTTTTACCCTAAGAACATTCCAAGTTGTTTTTTAATTTAGCTGAGTCTAGCGGATTGTGAAAACAGAACTCGATATGAACGCAAGCCAACCAGATTAAATGTGAAAATAAAATGGATTCGAAGAATTGTTCTCAATTTCATTTTCAAATTTTAAGTTTCGTTGCTGTTCATGCAAAAGAAATAATTCAAAATTCTTCTACTTAAGATAATATAGAGTGCCTCTATACCAATTTCTTGTCTGATTTCCGCCATTTTTCGGCTTTAGGTGTGAATTTGGTGGCACAAATAAATATACTGTACTTCCAGCGTACTTGGCCATATATCAAGTGTTTCTTAATTCATCAGGGCGGCTGCAGACTCTTAATGGTAAGAGCTCTTCAATCAAAGCAGAAATCGGGCTTAAATGCTTGTAGCCAGCCATGTATAAATTGTATGCACTTTCTTCAACATGTTCGCTTTCCGTAAAATGCACTGTCTTTTGTCAGCCAGGAAACAGCTTGAGTACAACACAGCAACTCCATTGTATCTTGACAAGGTGGCACTGGCGTCCTCGGCTTAATCACTCTTTCCCAGTCAACCTGAAAACAGAACGTGAGCCTTTCAGTTAAGAACAGTTTATGCTATACCTGTTATATATAGATAAACTTACTGATGTCTATAAGAAACATGGCATTTACTTCCAACAGGCAACAACAGACGGTTAAGGTGATATTGCACATCCATTATAACTTAATATTTGAGTCAAGTGAGTACACCTTACTAACAAAAGGAATGGACTCCTTTCCAGTACACGATTAATGTAGGATGGGGCTATAGGACTGTGTTTATATGCCTTGAAAAGAGTAATCATTGGAAACATTTTTCATTTCAGCCGCGAAATACCTACGGAAATTTAAGCTCTAGAAGGTCAATCAATCAGTCAAATCAATCACAAATAAACAAATTGAAGGGAGTCTTTTCTAACACCTGTAATACGTCCAATTGTGCTTAAAGAAATGAGAATTTTGTAATTATGTGGTCCTGTCTTACTGGGAAAACAAAAGAGTTCTTCAATTAATAACAAATCAAACTGTAGATGGTCGTTTCATTTTCCTTTTTCCAGAATGTCAATAGTTGATTCTAGTTTAGTTAGTACAGATAATTCTCTTTTGAATTCTTTCTTTTAGATTTATGACAATGTGCAGAAACGCATTTTTTAAAGCGGGTAACAACGGAAGCTCGTTTCCTTAGAACTGAACACAATTCCATGTGAAGCAACGCTTTTGCAAGAATTGTTCCGACAGGCAGGTGAAAAGGAAAAAAATTGAAGTGTGACAATATTAAAGAAATCGTACCTTGCCAAAGTTAGATGTTTTGCCAAACGTTATCCTTGCTTGCTTTATCTGCAACTTAGTCCATCATCTCGGTTCTGTGACTATGACAAATAAACCAGCGTTAGGAGGGTGGGGTGCATCAGAGTGGAAAAACTAATGAAGTCCAAACTGAAATTCTCTTTAGATTATTTAAGGTCAAAGTAAATGATCAAAATGAGACTCTTCTCGTTCTGTTTGCTTTTAGGAAAAAATTTCAATAATTTTCTAGAATTTTCGTATAATCATTTCCATGCCAAGTAGCACATAAGGCCTCCTAAGAATTAAGTTTCCAAGGATGTTTCTGTGACCCAGCAAAGGCTCTTAGGGACAGGTGGTCAGCCCATCATCCGGCCTCCAGCCAACCGTGATGTGTGGGAGTGCAACCACAGCACCGGGTACTACGTCCCCTTCTCTTCGATCAGGTTGTGGGTTCTTCTATGTCCCCCAGCAGTTTTACGTATGGAGATGAGGGCGACAAGGCCAGCCGCTTAAACGTCACTGCCCAATAACGCGATCATCTAAACTGAGGCAGATGTTGAGCACAGCTAGCATGCCCTTACCCAAGACCGTGGTTAGTGGTCCGGACAAGAGTTAGACCCGTGACCTTATAAATTGGTGTCAAGAAAAACGCGTGAATTGAATCTAGATCGATAATGGGACACCTAACACGTGATAATCCTATAATCCTATGGTGCCATGTTAAAATAAACCTTTGAAAGTGATGAAAGGAACAATCAATAGAAAGAATTCGTGTACATTCAAAGAATCTTCAGTCGTCTTAAATAAATGTACTTGTTCCTTTGGTTTGAGAATCGCTATTTCTAGGTGTGTTTTTCATTTCGGTCTGCAACTTAGCAGTAAAGTGTCGTCCATTCAGTTTCCGTCGCAATCGAATTAGGCGTTGCATTTTCTTGACGATGAATTGGTCCTTTTACCGAAATTGCCATTATACAGTTATGAAAATGTTCTAACGTTAAGAGAGGAATATAGGAATATTCCAGGTAAACATCAACCTAAATTCCACAATTACCAATGCATGAACAATTTATTCAGAAATTTCTCAGTTTTGGGAATAAAATTAACTTTACCGCACCCGGCAAACCAATTCATACAAATACCAAATCCGAAAGCTTCCCATTATAGTAATTTACTGTTCTCTACCGATAACGTTTTATAAAAAATAGATGTTTTTCGAAAGGTTTTCGTTCATCTTGTCCCGATAATACAATAAGCTGGCAAGAAATCAAGGTATTACTTTAATCTTGAAAGTTAGACCTTAGTTTTGCCGTAGCTAGTAACCAGTAACCATTTCCGAAAACTTTTTTTCTTTGTATATTTTGAGACTTGTTGCGAAAGTGAAACTCTGCAGCAGCTTACTAAACAAAGGAATGTGAACTAAGCGGATATGCGCTTTGTCGACTTCCAGAAAACGAGACAACTCCGGCCGCAAAAAAGTTATAGTTGTTAGTCTACAAGTGATTCATTGGAATGGAAAATCGGAACTTGATTTTCATGTTACGAAGAATAACGGAAAATAGTGATAGAGCGAGAGGTGAAGTGTTCGATCCGGGAAATAGAACGATATACCTTTTGGTCAAGAGTTTACGATTGTTATCGACTGCCATCGCCGAATTCCATCGGAAAAGTTCGGTCATTCGTACGCTGGCAAGATTTGTCCGTAGACAGTGATCCCGTTTCTCCGTTAAAGCAGCGTTTTGCAATTAATTCATGTACTGCAAAACATACGGAGATTACATCATTGCTACATCATTGCTTATAAGCCATATATGGATCAGCAATATTCTTATTGTTATCTACTTTGCTCTTAGATAACAATTCAAATATATTTATTCAAGGTTTGTTATCTGTTTCCTACTTTTGGTAACAATGATTCAGTTCAACTTCAATTTGTTTTGGATCATCCAATCGATTTTCTATTTCTATGAAAAAAAATCAAAACGATTCTAACGTTAAGAATAATTATTTTCAAGCGCCCTCCCTCCTTCCCCCCACAGTTTGCTTTGGCGGTTTGTTGTCGGAAACGATTTCTATGTAGTGACCACCCCAGAGTCTCTACAAATTCAGGGAAAAATTTCAAACGTATGAGAAATATTCGAGGCACCTTCCCTCCTTACCCTCAGTGGCAAATCGCCCTCGATCCTTTTTACTGGTATATTCAGTTTTATACCATACGGATCAACTACATTAATATGAGGTGTTAAAAATCAATTCAGTGACATTCAAAACGTTGGGGACAAATTATCTTAACGACCTAACAGCCTTCCCCTGACTGGAAAATCTCCTTAAAGTTATATCAGGCCAAAGAAGAAAGCGAGGCAGTTACAAAAGAACTAATTTTTTGATGTTATTGTAATAATAATAATAATTATTATTATTAATTATTATTATTACCGTTACTATTATTGTTATTATTTGTTCTTCCCCTTCAAGAGCAGGGTTTTAACGTCAGTAAGAGATAGTTTCGCGATGCTGTTAAGCTACGTTTCGATTGGCCGATCGATGACATTCCATCAGTATGTGCGTGTGGAGAAAACTTCACAGTAGATAACGCAATGATTTGCAAACGAGGAGGTTTCGTAATCCAACGTCATAACGAGTTGAGAGACCTCGAGGCCGATCTCTTGAGTATGGTGTGTGGTGACGTCGAGGTCGAGCCAGTTCTCCAAGACATCACTGAAAAACAGTTCAGTAGAGGGTCCAATAGAGCACAAGACGCAAGATTGGACATTCGGGCGCGTGGCTTCTGGGATCCCCAGAGCTCGGCATTCTTTGATGTGAGGGTTTGCCACCCTAATGCCGAGTTTTACAGGGACCAGGAGCCGCAGCAGATCTATCATATCCATGAAAACGACAAGAAGCGGTTGTATTCGAGGAGAGTGTTGGATGTTGAGCATGGCTCGTTCACGCCGCTTGTATTTACAACTACTGGAGGGATGGGGAAGGAATGTATAAAGTACCATAGTCGACTGGCTGAGCTGATAGCCACCAAAAAAGGAGAACACTCGCAAACAATTTCCTGGATTCGAGCAAGGACATGCTTTGCACTCCTTCGGTCGGCCCTGGTTTGCCTTCGAGGATCGCGGGTGAAGCGCCGTACTGCGTTTCACTACAACAATTGTGATATTGAAATTAAATCGCAGCTGCCGAAGGAGCCATTGACTTTGTTTAGTGTTTGTTTTCTTTTTTTTTAGCAGCCTTGTATAGGGTTTTAGTTTTGCTATTCGCCTTTCGCTTTTCTAGTTTTGTGTCTCGAGAATAAAATCTAAATAATCGAACTCCAAGAAACAAAGGGACTTGTAATTTTGCATATATCAGTAACAACGTTTTTTTAAAAAGTATAATGCATGAACACTTTTTAACATGAAGTGCAGAATTTGAAAGCGTTTATTGAATTTTTATCTGAAATTTTTTTGTATTTGTTTTCGAAGAATTGTAAATAAAGTTTGCTATTATTATTTGTAAGTATAATTTAACCACCGCCCGGTTGGCTTAGTTGATAGAGCACCAGACTGCTGTGCGAGAGAGGGTGGGTCCAAACCCCAGGCTGGATCACAAACCAGGCTTAGGTAGGATCATGCTGGCTGTTTGCTTAACATCTGCTCTTCAGTTCGGATGATCACGTCACTAGGCAGGTAAGCCGTTAGCGTTGTCTCCTTTACCCCCACACGTGAAACTGGAAGGAGACGTGAAAGAACCCACACACCGAACGAAACTGGAGTAGGGCACGTAGTTCCATGTTGTGGTCTGTCCCGACGTACATCAGGGCTGGGATAGAGGCGATGAGCTGGACGACGCCCCTCCCCAAGGGCCTCTTTTGGGTCACAGAAACTAGTCCAAGGCGAAATTCAAAACATTTTGTCTATTTGCAAATTTGGCGGAAAAAAGAAAAAACCAAACAGCTTGAAGCACTGCGGGGAGATGCTTGTCTCCACCCTCCAACCGATATAAATTTCAGAAAAACTTCCAATTCAAATAAACGGAAATTAAACATCTGCTGAATATCACTTATTGAATTGGTTACCAAAGGTTCACCCTTGTTTTTCAATTAAATTTGAAACCAAACTTATGTTCTTGTAACCACGTAAGATTTTCGTGAACGCGCAACTTTGGTTTTTTTTCCTGTGACTCAAAATTATATGCCTCCATTGTGTGCTAATTCTAATTACATTACTCCTCACTGAATTGAATAACACGTGTTGGACTTATCTGAATAAGTTGCGCTTGAGTGGCAGAGTGATGGAACATTCTTGGCTCGCGTTTCCTAATCGTAGGTTTACCATAACTGTTCATATTTTGACCTAAAAGATGAAAACCAATTGATTAGACAATATAAGACTGCAGTGCCTAACGAAAACTCAGACCAGACCATATAAACGGGCCCTAGGGAATCTTAACCACTCCTGATTCAATGGAATTTCCAATGATAGTAGTAAATTTGACGCCGTGTGTTTGTAGCAGGATAACAGCACAACGTTGCGGGAATACGGTGCATCAGTGTTTCATGCCAGGGAGAGACAGACAAATAAAAACAATTCTGGTCAAGTCTTACCTTAATTCTGGAACCTAAGGATTGTAACAAATGTGTCTTCAGGTTCCACTCATCGTGTAAGTTCTTTCACGGTCATCTAACGAGAAAGAGAGAAAGAAATTTACTAACATGTACTGTGATGCGGATGCGAAATGTTGGCCAGTTTTGCGAAAGAAAATCTTACGTCGTTGACATTATTTAATTTCAGTAGATCTCGGAGCTGAACGAAACCAGGTGGAGATCACCTGCATCCTAACAAGATTTAGTGACGATTCAGTCGTAGAAATAAGTGTCATGTTCATAAACGAAACTTAAGTCAGTTCCTAACGAGTTCACTCGATGTTGCTTGCAATACCTCGAAAACGAAATATTTTGGAAACGAAATACTCATAGTAAGACCAAATACAACTAATTTCTAGGATAACTAACCTGCAGACGCCTCTGAACTTTGACGCAGTGCACATCAAGAAGACCTCAAAATGAACTTCAACAGCACACGGCGTACACCGCCAGAAGTAATGGGTGCGCCTTTTGACTCACCTGTTTTTATACCGTATTAAAAATTCATAACGTAAAAGTGTAAAATATTTGGATCGACCAGGAAACACTGAGCGATTACTTAACACGTTACCGCAACTCCCTTGTTGGAATTTGTCTCATGTTGCTTCTGGTATCTTTTGTCAGTTGGGAATTCATATTTTGCATGGCAGTGACAAGACCAACACAGGCTACTGAATTACATCCTTTCAGAGAGTGAAAAGTCGTTTCTTTATGAATAAATCAATATAAATAGCGAATGCGTCTTCAGCTTAAAATTAATAATTGACTCTTTCGTTTACGTCGCGTTTTTGCTCCAACTACGGGACAGGCGCTTAATCAGTGAAGAATGGAATTAGGGAGAAATTTAAAGTTTGGCATGGATTCCAGCAAGTTCAGGCACCTTGAATCTGACTTGAGGTGTGTATGGTGATCCACACAAAGAAACAAATGAAAATTAGTTTTAACTTTAGCGCTGGTTCCTTCGATCGTCTTTAGAAGGTCATTGCCTGGTTTTATGAAATCTCTCCTTTCCTCATTTTCTTACTCAGGTACCAGACGCTGTCTTTCTCAGTTCTTCTTCTCTCAGTTTATGTGGGTAAATAGTCTTCAAGTCTGTGAAGCAATTTATCTTGAAAAAAGGACGAAGGAAGCAAAGAACTGAAGAAGGGAAAAAAAGAAAGGAAAAAATCTGACACATAGATAAGGCATGCACGATTCAACAATGCCTTGGCCTTCGGTGTTTTAGAATGCTTTGATACTTCTCACGGTCTTACGATACGATTTGTTGTTTTAATTTATTGAAAACCGAATATAAACTACTATTTTTGACTATTTTTGTGACTATTTTTATGTGCTATTTCATCAGATTTGAACGAAGTACCACCAGATCCTAATGTGGAATGCATGTGCAAAAGTTTTAAGATCATTTGAGTTATTGACTTAACGTGATACTAGTGCAATCATAAAGAAATCCACCAAAAAATCATGCAAGTTAGACCCAATGCCAACCCAACTGGTTGTCGACTGTCTTGACCAGGTGCTACCTGTTATAACTACCAGTGTTAATTGCTCACTATCCGGCACAAGGTGTTTCCCTGAAGCGTGGAAGGGCGCGCTCGTCAAGCCTCTTCTCAAGAAACCTGGTCTTGGTACTGCTTATAAGAATTTGAGGCCCGTAAGCAATCTGCAGTTTCTATCAAAAGTAACAGAGAAAGCAGTTTTTGACCAATTACATTGTCATCTGGCTGAGAATGATTTGTATCCCCTACTACAATCCGCATACAGAAAGCAACACAGCACGGAAACGGCACTTCTAAAAGTTGTAAATGACATCAAACGAAGAAAAAACGGAATTCTTAGTAACTGGGACTCGACAACAACTAGACAAAGTATCCCTTGATGAAATGACAATTGGACATACTAAAGTTAAAACAACTACTTCAGCGAGGAGCCTTGGAGTATGGTTTGATCGTAACATGCAATTTCACACCAATATAACGAAAATGTGCGCTATGGGACATTTCTATCTATACAACATAAGGAGAATAAGGAAGCATCTCACATATGAGTCAACTCGTACACTAACACTAACACAGGCAACGATAATAGCCCGATTGGATTACTGCAACAGTCTTCTTTATGGATGCTCTGATGGTCAAATTAAAATACTTCAGCGTTTGCAAAATATGGCTGCTAGACTTATATGTAACTCTACACGTTTTTGTTCGTACGACGCCGTCGCTTTTCAAGTTGCACTGGCTACCAGTCAAACTCAGAATTAAATACAAAATTTTATTGGTGACTTCAGTACAAGGCAATACATGGGCTATCACCTGTTTACATACAAAGTCTAGTTCAAGTCAAAAAGAAATCACGATATAATCTCCGATCTCTGAATGATGAACTTTTATTGGCTCCACCAACTTTTAAATCAAACAAGACAACAGGAGATAGAGCTTCTCAAGTGGCTGCACCCTCTGAATGGAACAAACTTCCAAAATCACTCAGATTAGAGAACGATTTAAAATCTTTTAAAACAAAACTTAAGACATTTTTATTTCAAAAGGCTTATTATTAATTTAACTCATTAACTTCTTAGCACTGTAAATATTATCATAATCATGATTAGTTATAATTTAAAGATTGTAAATAATCTTATTGTTAATTCTGAGCGCCTGAGATCATCTATTTATGGATCATGCGCTATATAAGTACTTTATTATTATTTACCGGACGATTATTATTATTATTATTATTATTATTTACCACCCGGACGATCGTACTTCACTTAATTATGACATGACTCCTGGGTTCAAACCATTTACGATTTTATTATTATTATTATTATTACAAGTGAAACCGGAAATAACAATATATAATTATATATCCCATAAAAAGGTAGATATAAGGCAAAGAAACAAAATGATGGCCGAAAAGGGTAACTTTTAATGCCATATATTACGGCGAGACATGACTAACAGGGGCAACACTGAAGCAAAGTAAAAATGGAGAAAACGGTTACAATACAGAAATAGAAATAATAGACATGTACTGAAGCTACTACCAAAAAAAAAGTTAGTTGAGAGAGAGAGAGAGATGCTCTGAAAACACGCCTATCCGCTCTTGTTCCGACAGTATTTTTAGTTCACGATAAACCAAAAATTAAATGTTTTGCAATTTTTTTCTTTGGTTAAAATAAGGACATTTCCCGCTATGTTTGTCATCGAATCGTAGATTCTCTACACCTCGCGATTCATACGTCATTTTGTTTAACCAATCACAGAAAGTGAATCGACCTTCTGAAACGAAGCGACGGTTTGCTTGCGACAGCGCTGTAGCTTTGGTGAAAGTGGTATTTGCGGTCAAGTTTAACAAAGTAATGGGAAATTTCTAGTCCAAAGCTTAACTACATTCAAAACAGTGAAATGATTTTGAAATTTGGTTGATCCTGTCTCATAAAACCTTAGACCAAGTCAGTGGATTAACGAGCACATGAACACTGTGCGATACCTCGTTCGACTCTCGTTCCGCTAGGTCACCTGAAGATGTGTTAGACTGTGGAAGATTTGTGTGGTGAAAGAGCTGTGGTGAAAAGCTGAAATGGTCGCCAAAATGGGAGATTTGCCGTCAAATTCAGAACTATGTAATGGAAAATTTCTAGTCCGAAGCATAAAACTTTAGATCAAGTCAGTGGATTAACGACGTCCACGTCAACGCTGTGCGATACCTCGTTCGACTCGACTCTCCTTCCGCCACTTCGACTAGGTCACCTGAACATGTGTTACACTGTGAAAATATTTTTAACTGGCCACTCTGGGAAGAATTATATCAAGGCTTGATGGACAGTTTTTTGGATGTATCTAAAGCGTTGTGAAAGGGATTGTATTCGCGCCGCGACTGCATTCAACAACACAAATTTTCCCGCCGTGCTTTGAGCATGACTAAATTAAAGACGAAGGATGTGCGATTTACGCAGTGGCCCGATGTAGCCTTCTCGACGATTGGAGAAGGTATTTACCGTTGACCTTTTGTTTAGTCGTTTTCTTCAAAAAACTTACGGTCAACCGATAAGCCACTGGATGAGCTTTGTCTTTGTTTATGTGCCCAACTTTTGTATGGCTCGGCAAGAAGTTAAGCCTACTCTCAAATTTGGTTTTCAAGTCTATCGTCAGTTTGTTTGTGAAGAAGGTTTTCAGGATTTCTGTGTTGGACCCATTCTTATAGCAAATTACATTTAATTTCTCCTCAATTTAAAAAATAGCTTCAAATTAAATTTATCGTAAGCTCAAGCTTATAATTTCTTCATTGTTGTAAAAAGGTTTTTCCTCAGACTACCTATTGTAAATAGGTGCCACAAACCAGAAGGGTAATACTTTGTAAAACTGCAAAATCTATTAAAACAATTATTTGCTAATCTTTCTTTGTTTTTTTCGACTGGTTCTTGGTCGGTTTTGACAAAAACTTAACTATTGTCGATTAACAGCCTTCAAACTGGACTGAACACGCTAAGCGAGAAGTCGAGAATAATAGAAGAGAAGACGAGTGATATTGAAAAGGCAATGGAGTTTGAAAACGCAGAAATCGAGGAGCTAAAGAAGAAAGACAAGGAGAATGAAGACAAAACCAAAGAGCTTGAGGATAAATTGCTCTACCTAGAGGTATACAATAGAAGAGAAAATTTGCGTTTCTTTGGAATCCCCGAATCTACTACTGGTGAGGAGAATACATTTGAAGTGATGACTAATTTTCTTAAAGAAGAGCCGGAGTTGGAAAATGCAGAGAATATTGAATTTCAGAGAGCTCATCGAATTGGCAAGAAGAAGACGGGGGAGGTCAGGCCCGTTATCGTTCGTTTCCTGAGGTTTCCAGAACGTGAGCTGGTTTTCAGAAAAGTGCGTGAGCTGGAGGGCGATACTGATGTAAAGGTTTACTCGGATCTTCCCAAGGAAATTAGTGAAAGAAGAAAAAAGCAGTGGCCAAAGCTAAAGAAGGCGAGGGAAGAAGGAAAAATAGCATTTTTTAGCAAACCTGAGCCGGACAAATTGTTTATTGATGGACAGTTTGTTCCTCTGTAGATTGTTGTTGTTTGACCTTGTTGTTGATTTTTGTAACGGGAGGATTGCATAAGATCATTTAGACGCAAGCAATTGTTCCAATCTCCGAGGCAGCTCTAGGTGTTAATTACTCAGCTGCCATTTATTTTCTTTGTTTAAGACATTGTTGTGTAATGTTTTTTATTTGTTGTTTCTTTTGTTTATTGTGTTGTTGTGTAGAAACCTCTAGTGACCTCAGTTGTTGCCACATATTAATTTATGCGCAGTTGCAATGCAAGATGCTTATTTATACAACTAGTCTTAATTGCCCCATTCCAGAAGGAGTATATAAATTTTAAATTGCTTTCTCTTAATGTTCGAGGGATTCGGTCCGCAACAAAGAGGAAAGCTCTTTTTACCTGGCTTAATGAACGAAAGTACGATATCATTTTCCTTCAAGAAACTTACAGCACTGTAGATGTGGAAGATATCTGGAAGACGCAATGGCAAGGTATACGTAAGCTTCATTTTGCACACGGCTCTAATCACAGTTGTGGGGTGATGATTTTGGTGAGAAGTGACCTTGATTTTAGCCTAAAATCCGTTAATTTGGATACTGAGGGCCGCTCAATTATAATGGAAGCTGAGGTACAGGGCTCTTTGTTCTTGTTTGTTAATATTTATGCTCCCAACAAGGTTCAAGAACAACGCCGCTTTTTTGAAGATTTAAATAAAAACATTGAAGGTTTTGTTGTTAACAAAGAGCATAGGATAATTGTAGGGGGAGATTTCAATGTCACACTGGACTCTGACCTTGATTGCTCCGGCGGAAAACCTTTTAGAAAGGACTCTGTCAGGCAAATACAAGACTTATGTCTTGATTTCGACTTAGTAGACATTTGGCGAATTCGAAATCCGGAATCTAAACGTTTTACGTGGAGGCAAAAAAATCCTTTTATTCAGAGAAGACTTGACTATTGGCTAATTAACGATGCTTCCCAGGATGATATTGAGAAATCTGACATTATTCCTTCGATCAACTCTGACCACTCGGCAATTTTTCTTCATTTTAATAGTTTAGACAAACCGGAATACGGTCCCTCTTTTTGGAAATTTAATGCTAGTCTTATCGATGATGACGATTTTGTCGCATTGATAAATGAAAGCGTGCCTGTGTGGTTAAAGGAGTTCGATGAAGTTACAGATAAAAGACTGTTGTGGGATTTAATCAAGTACAGGATTAGACAAGTTTCAATAAAGTATAGTAAAGAAAGAGCTCTTAAAAAAAGGAAAAAGATTTCCGATCTTGAGACCTCCCTAAAGATTTGCGAAGAAAAGTGCAACGAGTCACCTACTTTTGAGAACCAGGAGGAGCTTGAAATGTTGAAAATGGAATATGATTCTATTTATGAACAGATAGCAAAAGGAGCCATTATTCGATCAAAAGCCACTTGGTACGAGAAAGGCGAAAAAAGCAATAAGTATTTTCTAAACCTGGAAACGCACAAGAAAGCTAAAAGCTCTATTCGCAAAGTTTTTAACAATGAAGGTGTGCTAATCACAGATCCGAAAAAAATTCTACAGGAGATTCAAAATTTTTATTCCAATCTTTGTAAACGCGATACTCTCAGACCATCAGAGGAAATGCTAAACTCTTTTTTGAATAATTCTGAAATACCGAAACTCACTAATAATGAGGCTCGAATCTGTGATGGAAAATTAACAGTTGACGAGTGTTACAAGAGTCTTCAGCTATTTGAAAGCAACAAGTCACCAGGTAATGATGGATTAACAGCTGAGTTCTATAAAGCTTTTTGGCATACTTTAGGAAATCTGATGGTAGACAGTTTAAACTATTCTTATGATCATGGCGAGTTGTCAAATTCTCAGAAGGAAGCCATTATTACCTTAATTGAGAAAAAGGACAAAGACAAACGGGATTTGTCCAACTGGAGACCAATCTCACTTATCAATGTGGACGTAAAAATAGGGTCAAAAGCTATTGCTAAAAGATTAGAGAATGTGTTACCAAATATCATACATTATAATCAATGTGCATATGTTAAGGGCAGAACTATTTTTGATGCAGTCAGAACGATAGAAGATGTCATGGAATTCTCGGAAAGATATAATCTTGAGGGGAGAATGATTTGTGTAGATTTCAAAAAAGCTTTTGATACTGTCAATAGAGACTTTTTATTTCGTACTCTAACCTCTTTTGGTTTTGGTCCATCATTTTTGCAATGGATTCACACATTTTACAACAATATCTCAAGCTGTGTCGTAAACAATGGTTTTTCTACTCAGCCTTTTGCAGTTGAAAGGGGTGTGAGACAAGGGGACCCCCTCTCTGCTTACTTGTTCATCATAGTGCTAGAAATTCTTTGTATTAGTATACGAAACAGTAAAGATATTACTGGTATTAAGGTAGATAATGAAGAGATCAGATTAAGCCTTTTCGCAGATGACCTAACTGGTTTCTTGAAAGACAATGTTTCGCTTTTGAACTTTCTTAAGCTTCTAGAAGATTATGGAAGTTGTTCAGGCCTGAAGATCAACCACGATAAATAAGAAGTAATGCTATTAGGTAATTGCGCTCGTACTCTACAGCAAGGCAACGCCGTTTCAGGCAACTTAAAAATTAAAAAAGCTGTTAAAATTTTGGGAGTGCATTTCACCTATGACCTTCGGGCGAAACAAAAATTAAATGTCGATGAATTAATTAGTTCCATTCAACAAAAACTACGAATTTGGAGGTGGAGGGATTTG
>OX419337.1:31585371-31615371 GCA_948470475.1 Galaxea fascicularis | reverse complement strand
CTTTGTAAAACCAAAATGACGGTTGCAAAAGGTTTTTCCATATGACGCAGCCATTGAAAAAATAACCCCATCATAACGATCGTTGCGAATCGTTGGCGGGAAATCCTAACACAAGAATCTTGCGGTAGACTGGAAAAGCCCATGCCCCTGAATGCCAATGTACACCGGTGTATGGCGATGAGCGGCGTGTCTGCCCTCGTACACGAGTTAATGCCCATGTACACCAGTGTATGGCCATATATGCCATTGCATGCGAAAGTACACCAGTCCATGGCCAGGTATGCCGATGTACGTACATGTATGCCCATGTATGCCTATCTACACCGATGTATGCCAACGTACACAAGTGTATGCCCATGTATGCCCGTGTATGCCCACGTACAAAAGTGTATGACCATATGCATGTATATCTGTGCATGATTAGGTACGAAAAATTGAGGCCATGCATGTGTACCCGTGTATACCTATGAACACCGGTGTATGGCCATGTATACCCGTGTATGCCTATGTACATCGGTGTATGCCCACGTACACAAGTGTATGGCCATGTATACCTGTGTATGGCTATGTCCACCGGTGTATGGCCGTGTATGTCCATGTATGCCCATGTATGTCCGTGTATGCCTATGTACCCAAGTGTATGGCCATGTATGTCCGTGTATGCCTCTGTACACCGGTGTATGACCATGTATGTCCCTGTATGCCTACTTAAACAAGTGTATGACCATGTATATTCGTGTATGCCTATGTACACCGGTGTATGGCCATGTATGTCCGTGTATGCCCATGTACACCGGTGTATGGCCATGTATGTGTGTGTATGCCCATGTAAACTAGTGTATAGCCATGTATACCCGTGTATGCCTATGTACACCGGTGTATGGCCATGTACGTGTGTGAATGCCATGTACACAGGTGTATGGCCATGTATGCCCATATACACCGATGCATGGTCATGTATGCGCGTGCATGCCCATGTACACCGGTGCATGGCCATGTATGCCCGTGCATGCCCATGTACACCGGTGCATGGCTATATATATATGTTGTGCCGCGTAGGCTCTTGCCGATTGTGCTAGCATAATTTTTGGCATAATCTGAGGAATTGAGCATAATTTTTGCCCTTTTTCCAAAAGTAGCACTGCTAGCATAATCCGTATATTTTCTTGTCTTAATAGCACAATTTTAGAATAATTCAAGAAAACGAAGATCTCAGCTACTAAAAACTTGCAAGCAAGTGTGATGCTTCAATATAACAAGCGCTAATTAACTGTTAGAGAACGAATTAGAGAAGTCAAGCCGGACTGCGTGGTTCAGAAACGAGCGGGATTATTCAATGTTAAATTTGTTATCCAGGGCTTTGTCAGAAACTGCATGTTTAAGTTTTCACTGTATTTGTTTTTATTTGTTTTGAAACCCAGCGCGCACAGTTCGTTGTTTACTCGACATTTGCATACTTTACCATGGTAACTGGAGGCCATTTGAGTGCAAAACCTTGCGCAAACTGTGTCACGCTCTGCTACACGCGATGGTTAGCAACTAGCAAGCTATCCGCGGATAGTTATCCACCACACTATCCAGGCTTTGTGCAACCTACTTTTGTTCGCTGGATAGCAGATTTATTCGCCGTATAGGCCCAACCACCGGATAAAGTCTGACCCAGGTTTTGAACAACCGGGCCCAGAACGTCTGGCCAGGGTTAATAAAATACATGTTCAAACTTGTCTTGTGAGTTGTGAAGTTTGTGCACAGAATAATTTTTTAAAAAAGTAGCATAATTTTGAAAAGCGAGCATAATTTGAGCATAATTTGGGCAAAAAACGAGCACTGCCACTAGCATAATATGCCACTTTTACTAGCACAATCGGCAAATGCCTAGTGCCGCGTAGCACTATAAACACATACAAGTGGTGGAACAGAGAATTAACTCTGCAGTGTAAATTAAAGTGCTGAGAGAAACCCATGAAAAACCCACTGGGCGTTAGCCCTAGTAAAGGGTTTCAGGGAACCACACGAGGCAAAGAAAAAATTAGATCTACCGTTGCTCTGCCGACTAAGCTACGAGGTCGGACAGAGAAAGTCGGGGACGATTAAGGTGGTGAATCGCGGCGAAGAGAAAGTAAGGGTACATATATATGTTGTGCCGCGTAGCACTATAAACACATACAAGTGGGGGAACAGAGAATTAACTCTGCAGTGTAAATTAAAGTGCTGAGAGAAACCCATGAGTCTTAGTCCCCAATTTGGGGACGCTGTCACAAAATTAGAGACGTTTGTATGGATTTTGAGCCATGTTTCAATGTCCATAACTTGGTCTCTATTCAACCTAAAAGGATCAAACTTGGTCAAACGACTAAACTCAATGTCATCTTTCATGTGATGGTGTCAATTTATCGATTACTTCAAAATTTGAAACTCGCCCCAGTTCCCCTTTGAATTTCGGAATGGCCAATTAAGGCACGTTAACCACTATATGACAGTTACACCACGTACCTACCAAGATTTGTCCGCCATGTTGTCTCATTTCTTTATTTTGTCTTCTCGCGGTGATACGCTGATATTCCGGGATTGTATCCTTTTCTCAATGATATAATAGCAGTGTAGTTATATTGATTGGTCACGTAAGTCTATTTGAGGCAAGGTGGCGTCTCACGTTTCTTTGATTTCGAGTGAATTTTTCAAATCTCAACGAAGACTTCCATTTGTCTGCGATGCATGCACCTCGAGGAAACCAAACTGGCGAACAGTCTTAAACGAACCTCAAACCCATGAATTCTATGATTCCTTTGTAGTACTCTAGCGACAGTGCCATTAAGCCAAAGATCAGTTGTTCAGTTTGTAGCTACCCTAGTTGGTAGAGCTATAGGGAAGATATCTGTTTACAAACATTGCTTTTGTTATTCAAATATGCCAACCACAGGGACAAAAGACCCTTTGTTTCATCAACCAGTGGCCATGGGGCTCTGGTTGGCACGTTAATGACAGTATATAGGTGACGTCATCGATATCTTTCCTATATATATAATCAATGGCCAAAAATGCAGATAATAATATAATCTATGAGCACAGAACGCACAGGGCAAAACATATGTGCTGTGAAAAAACAACAAAAAACACAAGCAAAGTAAACAAAAAATTAAAGCACATTGGGTTGAACTAGAGGTAACCTGCTGTCATTGTGTTGCATTTTTTTTGTTAAGCAGCATCCATATATTGCTGGTTTTCAGTGTCACGCCATTCAAAATAGATCAAAGTAAAAAATCAAAACCGTTCAATAGATTAAGTCCAGAATCAGGGAAAAGAAAGAAGGTAGATATGCAAAGACTCTCGCCAAGATTCAGGTCACAGCAATTTTTCTCATGGAAGATATGCAGAGAAACGTTTTCACCAAATTTATAGAGATTTGTATGGAGATGCCATGCTGGTGCCCATCTAGTTGGGCACCAACATGGCGGCCGAAACCAGCAGAAACATCTGTCACTGAGTTTTGCTACAAAAGCGTGAATTTATCTCTCGAAGACCTCAAAAACGTAGCAATAATACTTTATTCTAACACAAGAACTGTTCAGATGGCCGAAGTCCCCGAAATAAGTCACTTTTTAGACTAAAATCGCAGCTCTCTCGCCAGTCAAATGTAAATGCCGGGTCACGCAAGAGCTTAGAAATTCAAGCGTAGTTTATGGCTAAACCAAGAACCCATTCGGAGTGAACATTTGCATGAATATTAGTTTTTAGCTGCTCTTATACATTAAGAAAGTAAAATCTCAGGAGGATCAATAGTTCTAAATTTTGAATTTTAGTGATGTCATGTGAAAACCAGCAATTGATAGCAGTTCTTGTAGCAGAAACGGTATTTAGGAAAGATTTCCACATAGCCTCATACAATGTCATTCTAACCCTGTTCTGAAAACAATTAGTGTTTGAGGGACAAAATATATGCATAATTAATGTATGGGGCTGTGTAGAAATCTTGCCACGGTATTATCCTGTCAAGACAAAATATTGTAGTATTATTAAATTATTATTATTATTATTATTACTTAAATACAAGCTGACTGAAGGATTTTGTTCATTTATTTATTCAAGCTTTAAGTTTTTCATGTAAAGATGGATATTAGCAAGGAATGAGAAATGTAAATAATTTTATTAGATCTAGTCTTTTCAGAAGGAAATGCAGTACTAAATGATGTAAATTATTACATTTCCTTGAATTTGTTTTTGTCTTAGCCGAATGTATTTTGTAACTAATTGTTTGTAAATATGAGTGAATAAATGATTGATTTTATTATTATTATTATTATTCTATCTCCTTTAACTTTATGCAGATTTACAACACAATAGCCGAGCCCATTCCTTGGGCCTAGGTCTAGAATGAGGTAGAAGTCTATCCTACTTGATGAATTATTATTATTATTATTGAAGATGTAAGTGATCATCCCAGTTATGAATACTACTTGAGCATTAGTGAAAATGAGCAGAAGTGAAAATAAAGCCTGAAGAAATTCAGGTTTGTGGGGTAGTGGAGCCCATGACCTCTACAGTACCAGTACAGTGCTCTATCGACTGAGGTACATGTAACAATCGCCCAGTTGGCTTGTTATGAAAATATGAAGCTTGTGGGATGTGGCTTCGAGTGTCAAGAATACCACACAAATAAATGTGTTTAAGTAAGCTGAAAGCCACTCGTTGGGTACTGTGGCCATGTGGTAGTGGACATTATCCCCTTAAATCTACCAAATAAAATTTGAGCCTGAGCATTAGCAGCCATATTAGACAGCTGTTTCAGCTTTATTAGGCCTCATCAGCATGGCATAGTTAATACCGAAGTGGTGTTCATGTAACATGATTGATCACTTACATGTACATCTTCATTAATTAATCCACGGTTCAAATGTGTGATTTCATGTATAATTTAACAATTCCTTTAATTAGTATTATTCGGGGATGTAGATGATAGTCAGGAATGGGGAAAATCCAACTCAATTTTTTCCTGGCTGAAAAACCTTCTATGGGCTTAAAAATCTGTAATAATGGATTGTTGTAAACTTGCTGGAGTTAATTGACTATTCCCATCTGTTAAAAATTTTTATCTGCAACCCTGATTATTAAATTGTTATACTCTCAACCTGTGTTTGACAGCTTACAAACAGTTGTTCTTCTGTATGTACCAAGAAGAAAATTATCCATATGCAGCTGATGTATAATCCTCTGTTTGCCTCTCAACTGGATCACTGCAGTGTTTATGCCTTAATCCATTTTTTAGATAGAGGGGATTGTGTGAAGGGAACTCAAGACATATTTTATAGAAAAATCAAATCAGCAAAGGAAAGCCTACCTCCTATTTTTGTAAGTAATTACAGTGTACAACTAAGAATTAGCCCAATCTACATACAAATCTGCTAACAATTAAATTACACACCTGCGTTTATGTATTAACTGTTGTGATGATTATTCCTTATCCTCTGTGTTGCAGAATGTTGATGGTGTCAATTTTGTCTTTATAAAAAGAAATGGCCTCTACTTTGTCTGTACTACAAAGTTCAATATTTCTCCAGCATTTGCAGTAGAGGTGCTTACAAGGTATGTACAAATAATGTGTAAGTGCTCATCACATTTCTTGGCCAATGAACAATCTTGGCTACAGCAGAACTTAGCCTCAGACTAATAAGTGGTGGAACAGAGAATTAACTCTGAAGTGTAAATTAAAGTGCTAATGGAAACCCATGAAGAACCCACTGGGCGTAAGCCCTAGTAAAGGGTATCAAGGAACCACACGAGGCAAAGAAAAAATTCTTATGACCTCGGTGGGAATCGAACCCACGACCTTCGGATTAGATCTACCGTTGCTCTGCCGACTAAGCTACGAGGTCGGACAGAGAAAGTCAGGGACGATTAAGGTGGTAAATTGCGGCGAAGAGAAAGTAAGGGTACATATATATGTTGTGCCGCATAGCACTATAAACACATACAAGTGGTGGAACAGAGAATTAACTCTGAAGTGTAAATTAAAGTGCTAATGGAAACCCATGAAGAACCCACTGGGCGTAAGCCCTAGTAAAGGGTATCAGGGAACCACACGAGGCAAAGAAAAAATTCTTATGACCTCGGTGGGAATCGAACCCACGACCTCCGGATATATATGTACCCTTACTTTCTCTTCGCAGCAATTTACCACCTTAATCGTCCCCGACTTTCTCTGTCCGACCTCGTAGCTTAGTCGGCAGAGCAACGCTAGATCTAATCCGGAGGTCATGGGTTCGATTCCCACCGAGGTCATAAGAATTTTTTCTTTGCCTCGTGTGGTTCCCTGATACCCTTTACTAGGGCTAACGCCCAGTGGGTTCTTCATGGGTTTCCATTAGCACTTTAATTTACACTTCAGAGTTAATTCTCTGTTCCACCACTTGTATGTGTTTATAGTGCTATGCGGCACAACATATATATTAGCCTCAGACTAGTTGTGCTTGCTAAGGTGTTGTTATGCTATTAAACACTCTTCAATCCAGTAATATAATGATATAGGTACTTGAATCTTAAGAATACATTTCATGTAAATTGTGAAATATAAAGATGAACAATAATTGAAAAAAATAGAAAAACATTTTTTGAGTTTTAAGCACAACAAGGTTTGAGATACTTGTGTCCCTTTCAGTTGTGTTAAATTTTAATATTTGAAAAATGTAGTTTAAGTATACAAAGTAATGAAAACACGTAAAACATTCGCAACTTTTTAAAATAACAGTCATGCGCAAATGTCGATATAAATGTTGAATATTATTATTATTATTATTATTATTATTATCCCATTTGTTGTCTCAATAGTGGTTTTTCCAGCCCTTTTTTTCCCAAATTGTAGAGTTTCAGACCTTTGTAAAGACTACTGTGGTGTTCTTAATGAGGAGTCAATCAAAATCAACTTTTCACTCGTCTATGAGTTGCTGGATGAAGTATTGGTGAGATCTCATGCAACATATCTGTGGATTGCACTGATTAATTTGATTATTAATTTTTGTAATATTTTGCACTTTTTGTATTCTTATCTTTAGAGCTGACATAAAAAAACTGCCCATATAGTAATATTATTACAATAATTTTTAATACAACCCCTTTTATTTGTGTTCCTTCTGGCTGGTTTATAGTTTATTACAATCTTACTTTTATTATTAAATTCTTAGAATTCTTAATTTATTCTAAAGAATAGTTACTTTGGGAGTGGAGTGATGTGATTGGCTGTTTTTCGGACTAGATATTTTCAATATGTAGAATTTTAATATAAAACCACCTGAAAAAAATATCCGCTATACACCTGTAGACCAGATGCTGGGTTTACTTGGGGAGGGGGGGGAGGGGAAGGGTTTGGGGGAGCAATGTTTGCACAATGGTAAGAATGCTTGCCTTCCACCAATGTGCCATGGGTCATGAGTGGGCTGAGTTTGTTGGTTCTCTACTCTACTCTGAGTGTTTTTTTTTTCCGGGTACTCTGGTTTTCCCCTCCAACATTTGATTTGACAGTCTCCCCAATTAGTAGAGTACTTGTGATCGGCTAGAACAATTTGAGACTTAGATAAAGTTATTATGATTACCATTGTTATGTAATTTAAGTAACATTACTGACATAATGTGACTGTTTCTTTGCAGGATTTTGGCTATGTACAAGTGACATCAACAGAAAGCCTCAAAGCATATGTTTGTAACCAGCCAGAAGTGTCAACATCTGAAGAGCCTATATGGCAGTGCACTGGAGGAACGGTGGTTTGTACCATAGACTTACTGTTATCACTGATGCTAACACGTTTCCATTTCCGGCCCATGAAAAAACACCGTACATGCATCCCTTTTGCTCCTTTGTCTAGAGGAAATCCTTTGACCACTAGCTGGATTTTGCCTGGATTAATTTAATTGGTTGTTCTCTATTAAGCAAGCAACAGATTAATACCATAATGATTTGATCTAGTACCTTGGTTGTTATTTATTTAATTTGGTAGCTGATGGAAGGGTGGTTATTTGGAACAGGGTGCTGATTTCTTTTTCAGTGAATATTTCAAGCTTGAAATGTGCAGTCACAGCTTCCACATCCAATTAAATTTTAGTATTCTGACTTGTTAAAAGAATCACAAGATTGTTTTTTCACATATGGGGGCAGCACTTTTTTAAATAGGATGGTGCTGATTAAAATAGGGGCACTTATTAATAATTAAAATTAAAAGCCATTGAAAGTGGAGCTTGTATAAGGATGGGGGCGCTTATTGGAAGGAAGGCCCAAGATTTAATCATTACAGTGGTAAATTATTAAAAACAATAAATTAATAACCTAGTCAAGTACATGCAGTTTCCACCACTGACCTTGCAAAGTTCTGATCAGAATCTTGGGAACTGCATAAGATTATACATATATAGCTACTACACTGCCATGCCTGTTCACAACACTGCCATGCTTGTGCATTGACACCTATAACACCAACCAGGCAGGTGTTTGCTCCTCAGAGGGTCCAATGATGTTTGTCCATGTCATTGCTTTTCCTCTTGTTCTCATGTAAAAACAGCATCAACAATGTTCCTTTATTCCAATGTAGGTGGCAGGGTTCTCAGTAGAAGCCGGCAACTGGCGAATTCTGCCGCCTGTCAAGACAAAGTCGCCGCCCGTGCAGGCTATGAAATTTGCCTTTGTGTGCCTCTAGGCTGAGGTTTAGCCGCCTATAAGCATTTCTAGGCCGTCTGACAAAAAAACTACTGAGAACCCTGAGGTGGTGATCAGATGTCTAAAGAATTTAGAAAAACAGTAGTAAAACAGAAACTCTGCTGCTGTTGAATTACAGTGTACATTAACTTGCTGGTTTATCCCCCTATTTAAAGGAATTAATAAAAGTATGAGTTTTTCTTATTGCAAGAAAAGTGATGTACTTACTCACTTGGGTTCGTTGGTGTTTTCTTTGTCTTTTGCCCGAGTTACAGTCCATGGACAAAATAATTCTATAGTCTATGCAGCAATTTTATTGAAGACCATTTGAACATAATGCTTTTTCGGTCACATTCTTTTAAATGATCAGAAAAAAATCACAGAAGTATGCTTTTGTGACCGTGCTTTTTATTTTTTATTTCCAGTACGGAACAGAGAGGATGTCCTTGCCCAGTACTGCTGCAAACAAGCCAGTTGTGCTGCCAAAGTTGGGGAAGGTTAGTTATTTGGTACATGCATATATCTGGTCCTGCGGAGCAGTTTTTAAAGTGTGGCGGCTGCACCCGCTTCTTTTATTGAAGTGAAGGGCTGATTCTAAAAATGGTTATAGGAACAGTCCTAAATTTGGATTTTTTTCCCGCGAGGTTGGCAAGCTGTAGCTGACCACTTTAATCCCATGAAATTACTTTTCACTCATGGAAATGTTTTTACCCCCCCCCCCCCCCCCCTGCACAGTGCCTGTGTATCTGAATTTGTTGTCCGTTGGGTTTTTGCTTGAACACGGGCACAAGCCACCGCAGGCACTCATATTTCCGGAGGCTTGCTGTCAACATGAGCTTTGCCAAGCCGCGCAGGGACAGTTCTAGCAATGGGTGGGTGCCATGGTTGTCAGTTTGTGGTCAAAAATACAGGACTGGGGTGGCTCGTTTGAGACTTTGCAGTTAAAGTTTGTGGCCTAGTCTTAAGTCTAGGTTTCCTCAGTCAAATGCGGGCCTGAGTGATGGATTGCTTTGGAAGACCACTTAGAGTACGCCCATAGAGTACGCAAATATGAATTATTTCATATACACTTCACAGTACGCCCATAGTTAGCTGGTGGCTGGCAGCTTTGTGATGAAAGCACAGGGGTGGGGAGGATGGTTTTTGTTAAAACAAAATCCCGTTAGATAGCCGGGTCCTTTGCTCCGACCAGAACTACGAGTCCCATCAGATGAATTTGGGCTGAATTAAAGGTTTTCACTTGAGCACGGACACAGAAAGCTTTTTGCCATTGAACATACTATGTGGCTTTCTGGATGTCACTATTACCGGTACCTTTGTATTGCAGGCTCTTTTGATGGAGCCACCATAATTTGCTGTCTATTTAGTGTGTTGTTACGTGTATGCTATATCAAGAAGCCCCTATCATTGTTCTTGTTTTCATCCGGCAGCGAGGGAACAAAAGTGAAGTATTTGTGGATTTGTTAGAGAGACTCACTGTGTTGATTGGGTCAAATGTAAGTAATTTATTTGGTGTACTAGGCTTAGTGTCACCTGGACTGCTAAAAGGAGCGTGTTGCTTTTACTTAAATCTACACATGTAGAGGAAGACGCTTGATCTAGCGAGAACTCGCGCGGTACTAAGTATTGAGTGAGGGAATACTCTGTGTTCGACCCAGACTTTCACCTAAAGATTGGGGACGATTGCTTGGCATTCCAACTAAAAATTTACGGACTGCTTTGCATCGTAAGATCTCGTTCTTTTGCGACTGAAACGGAATAGGAAGTCGTAATCGATAATAACCGTGGTCCTTTTGACGTGTTTTTTTTTCGAGTGAACGGTGGAGCATTCTGTTCACTGTGTTCCCTACAACAGAACTGTCAGGGCCAGAATCACGAGATTCTGTCCAGAATAACCAGAATGACCAGAATAACGAGATTCTGTCTAGAATAACCAGAATAACGAGATTCTGTCCAGAATAGCCAGAATAACCAGAATAACGAGATTCTGTCCAGAATAACCAGAATGACCTGAATAACCAGATTCTGTTCAGAATAACTAGGATAAGGAGATTCTGTCCAGAATAACCAGAATGACCTGAATAATTAGATTCTGTCTAGAATAACCAGAATAACGAGATTTTGTCCAGAATAACCAGATTCTGTCTAAAATGACGAGAATTCGGAGTCGTGTGAGTAGAGAGAATACGCTTCGTTCAAGCCATTGCGTGCTTCGTTCTTGAGTCCCCTCTGCCAATACCTTTCCGTATTTAATACTTGTGGAAACCATGTTCCGCATGTTGTCTCATTGGTAAACTGAAGTAAGAACAACGAGAAGAGCTTGAAAAGATGTTCAAAGTGTGAACTTGCATTTTGATATCCGGCTATCTGAAACCAAGCGCAGTATCGTGACGTTGTTGATGTTCTCTCTTGTTCCAGTTTGCAATTTGAAGTGTATTTTAGTCTCTCTCTTCACGCCATTTGACTTGTTTTTTTTTTATTTTCAAAGGGAAACATTTTAAGGAGTGAGATTGACGGTTGCATTCAAATGAAGATTTTTATGGCCGGAAATCCTGAAGTTAGGATCGGACTCAGTGAGGATTTCTTTGTTGGAAAATCGAGTGTTGCGTCTCAAAGTACGTTCCTAAGAATAGCTTTTCATTAGGAGAAAAAACTGAAAGAATGCGTAACAGTGGCAAGGTGTGGGAAGTTTAAGAATTCTTGGATTATGACAGCCTTTCTGGGCTGACCGAGTTAAGAAATCCTGGAAGAGCCAACTTTTCATATGGTTCTTGCGACTACGCATTGAAGAGTTTACATGATAAACAGGGTAACTGGCCTTCCGGGGGGCATTCTATCTTCTTTCCCGAGGCACCCTTTTAGGAGAGCTATCCCAGTAGTAAGCCGTTCGTGCGGGGTTATCCGGCTAGCCGAGGTGAGAAGACTAGCTAAAGCAGCGTTATATTCCAAGGATGCTTTCAATATTAACTGCCTATGGTGACCACGCTAACTTAGTAGAGTACAAAGTAATGGCCCTGATTTTTTGAAGGTATACATGTTTATTTTGTTTTTACCATTAGATAGTGTAGCAACCAGACTGGACAACTGTACCTTCCACGAGTCAGTTGACTTGACCCACTTTGAAGCCACACGAACTCTTGTTGTTCGACCACCCGAGGGGGAGGTACATGTGAATTCTTGTGAATTCGATTTTTAAAGCTAACTTCGGTAGTGGACGTAGATTGAATTACAGTGCTGGAATTATTTTTTTACCCTTTTAATGACGTGTTCACTCTCTTGGATCGCACATTCTGTAGATCTGCCTGGTCATTCACCGTCTTGTAGTTTTTATACAAGACAATCCACTAAAATATTCGCGTTTTTACGGGTTTTTATAATGTATTAAGAAGGACTTTTTTAAAGCTGTCTGTTTTTCAAATTGAGTCGATTTGAGGAAAATTTATAAGATAATTACCGTACAGGTTTTGCCACAGTAGGTATTTACAGTTTACGTTAAACATTGTTCACAAACTTGTTGTGAGACCGGTACACAAACACTTATCAATCGTCACCTTTAGATTTTATTTCTCCATTATTTCGAGTTCAATATATCGCTGTTAAGGCTTATCTTTCAGCCGGGTCTACATTTTACATGTGCTCGTCTGCTAATTTTGTGCTTTTTTCTCTGTGCAGTTTACCGCCATGAAGTACAGACTTTCAGACTCCCTGCATTCGAGCCTGCCTTTTACTCTGATTGCTTTTGTAGATGAAGATGAGGATTCCAAGTAAGTTTACGCTAAGGCTTCCTCGTTATTTATACATTTATTTGTTTATTTATTCACTTTTTTTTTCCATAAGGCATTAACCCTGTCTCTGCCTCAATTGAGACATTCAGGTTGCCATGATCATCATCGCTATCGGTGACTAACAGAACTGCAGCTTCATGCATCCAAAACTGCCTCTCCAGATGGAATGTGACCCACATAACGAACCACCACACTGCACAACCAATCAAGACGAAATCATATTAAATCGGTCTCGCCAAAACTTCTTTGTTCCACCAACAGGATGAGGTCTTTCACGCATTTGCACAGTTCGCTAGATATTGACTCCGCCGCCATGTTAAAAGCCGGGAAATTTTCTCGGCCCAGGGTTCCTTGTTGTTCTCCCACTGCGAAGGCACCAGTTCATTTTAGCCGAACATAATAGGCCATATTCGTATTCTCGGTATTGAACTGGATCTAGCATGAAGTGGAGGCTCTTGCGGGGGAATCTTTTCATATGTAAATGTATTCCCCCGCAAGAGCCTCCACTTCATGCTAGATCCAGTTCAATACCGAGAATTCGCAGTTCTGAAAACTGTAGCGCATGGAGAATGAGTACGGCTGGGAGTAAAACAAGTCTCTTTCGCGGATGGTTGATGGTGTAGTGGTCAGTGTGTCAGACTTTGTATCGAATTTTATGATGATTGAAGACCCTGTTGTCTTTTTAAGGATTCAGCTCTGTGTGTTGTTCCCTTAAAAAATCTGTTAAGCCCTTCGACTCCTTTTCAAATTGCGTGGAAGCGCTTGCTATTACATTAGACTGCAAGAAATCTCTTTCAAGATACTCGAGTGGCTGCACGAAAAATACGAAACGTGGAGCCAGCCGTTGTTGAGTGCTTGCGTTCTCGCTCATCTGGAAAGGTGCTGCAAGCAGGCACAAAGAGATAGACTTCAAATAATTTCTTGGACGAAAAATTAGAGGGGGTAGGGGTCCTTGAAAGAGAGGAGGGGCTTAAGTAACTTTTTCCCCATAAGTGAGGGGTCTTTATAGAGGAGTTAATGTACTCCACATGTTCTCTTTTTACTATGGTGTTTGAATATCGCAGGATAGTTGTAGCGTTGGGTACCCTGTTGTGAATTAGCGTGTCATTCAATGTTCGCGCAATATTATATAAACAGGGTTAAGTGGCAGTCTTATGGGCTACTTAGACTTTGAGGTAGACTTGACCTACCTATTAAGTAAACTGTGAAGTCGAACTTTCATAAACGTTATAAACCTTTAGACAGTTATTGCTATGCGGGTCTCACTTGTTTCTTCTTTGCATTACGCGTAGCCAATAGTCACCTTAACATGAAACCTAATGCTGACCCTAATACCTAATAGAACACAAACCCAGTACCAACCCCAGCAGCAGACATAGTTGTTACCCTAATCTGAACAGTAAACCCGACCCAAACGTTTGGCGACTGAGTATCGTCAATTTATAACTGACACTGTTTTCTTCATCGTTACTTTCAGAACGTTTGAGGTTGTGCTCAAGTTGAGATGCAACATTCCTAAGTCTAGGTAATGCTCTGATAATCTTACAGTTTATGTGATCAGTCACTCATTGATACCATTTACGAACGTAAAACACATAAAGGCGCTCATTGGTGTACATCTGAGGTCATGGACCGATATATATCACTGATGAACCTGTCCAAAGTAATAAAATCATTTAGAAGCAGCTGTCTCTATAGGCATTAACTGTAATGTGTCAGTATATATGTAGGACTACTGCATTGTGCAATTTTTTTTTATGTTAGTTCACATTCTTTAGTGATTGTAGATGAAATAGATGTGCATTTTGTGTGATTCAGAAATTGTGATAGTAGTGGTAAAAAAAATACCTTGAAAGTTGAAACTTGACTTGCGAGACAACTGGGTGGCAAAAATTCCCAAGAAGGTTGGTAAATCGGTAAATGAAAAACTGGATCAGCATGACCAGTGTGCAGTGCTATGGAACCAAGAGAGCTCTGATCAAGGGGTAAAGCTGTTAGTTATGAATTAGTGCTGCTTTCAATTCAGCATCGTAAGACCAAAATCAATGCTATGACTGACTGATCAAAATACGTAGTGTCACGATCACATTTGCGAAGTCAAGGATGACCAAAACAAAGGCTGATTACTTTTGATATTTAATTGAAAATCGCTCTGTAAACTTCACTAGAAATGGCCCAAATTAGAACCTAATGTGGAAGAGTTCGAGGATTGGCAGGTAGTCACATGGTGTTTCATGATCCCAACATGAAACATGATTATTTGACTTATCGATGCTATTAGTTTGGACAAGACGTTGTCCTTATATTTACAATTCAAATACCTGCTTATTATCGTTAGCATGGCCATTTTAGTTGTCTCTCTTCTGTCGCTAATTTATTTTTTGTGGTTTCCAGCTTCGCTAATAACATTGCCATGAAGCTGCCAGTTCCCAAGACGGCAGATAGTGTGTCTCATAGGGTGACATCCGGGACACCGACAGCGGAGTTTAAGTCAGCCGAGAAAGCCTGGTACTGGAAAATAACGAAGCTTCAAGGTGGCTCGGAGATATCGGCCACTGTGAAGGTTAGTCCACGGAGAGAAAAACACGATGTGAATATCGAGTTTTGACCGACTCATGGTCGCTTAGGTACTAGTGAAACCAGGCTTATTAGCTAGAGCGCTCCACCTGAAATTAGGAGTTGTGGAGTTTCCTGTGACACGATAATTTGATATTCCTGTGTTTGTACCCTTGTGTTGATACCCCTTAAATTTCCCATCCTTCAAGCTTTGTAAATAGCCAGTCGTTCAGATTGTAGCCAGCTGACTTTGTTAAATCTATGTTTTTCGTTTTAACACCCCCAAATCCTCTCAGAAGCCCTTTATAAATGGATTTACTTGCCCTTTACCTTTTTGCATACTCCAGTCAATTCAAACAAAAAGGCATTGCCGGAAAGATCAATTCACTGAGAAGTACGAGAGAGCGAAACATGAAACTAGTGCTAGTTCCTGGACTTCGCACGCATCGCTCCTGGTGCCGAGCTCGGGAAAATGAAAACCTGTAGCCAGTGTCCAGTTAATGTGAACCATATCAAGGCTCAAGAAATGATACTAAGAACAAAGCGTTTATTGATCGTTTACTTGTGTACAGAGTTGTATTTTTCAAATGGCACGGCTTTTAAGTTAGCAAATCCGTTGTTTATTTATGAACATCATGGTGCACGCTGATTTGTACTATGCTACAGAAAATAGCCAATCAGAATGCATGAAAGCCGTTGTATATTCGTGTTCCGCATTGATTGTGTAGGCTCAGGTATTTCCTAACACATGGTATAAAATAGTTGTGCAAAGCTTTCTCGTGATATACCATAGAATATCCCACTCGTCACTTGTATTTTCTTTGCACACACACACTCGCCTTAAGACTCGTTTGTATGCGAGTGACTCGTAGAGCATTCAGAAGCATTGCATAACCAGTCTTATGCTTGATAATGGTTCATTAGGTACACATCAGTGAAAGGCGAAAGTCTGCAAGAAGGGAAATCGGTCCTGTCAGGTACGTTTGTCTCAATGGGCCTCAATGCGTATATTCCCCCTTCTGATTTCCACATATTTCCAGTGGCTCCAGTTGCGAGAATGTGCTCAAAGATCAAGACATTCTAATTTCCATGGTCATTTCCTCAATTCTCATGACGTGTCTATTCAACCAAATAGTGATGTACGGTAAGGAGAAATCAGTTGCTGGTCAGTGTTGGTGTATTAGGGGCCTTCTGTTATCGGTCATCATTTTGGTGTCAGCATCAATATATTTGCAACTTTAAAAACGACTTTTGGCCTGGAAAAGAATCAACAATATTCCAAAAAGCAATCATAAACAAAGACGTGATCTGTTACGTGCAAGCAAAGCAGAATTAGTGGTTTAAGCACGTTTGGGATGTACTAGGGGATCGACATTCTTTAGCAACCCCTTATCTTCGCTTTCTACTCAGCGGGCCAAACCGCAAAAAAATAACTGTCTATTCGAACTTCGGACTAACGTCGACGGCTTTTCCTGGCCACCTTCCACTTGCTAGTCGCAAACCAGTGATATCGAGTAAGAATAACCCAGTCCTTGCTCTGCCGGGACCCCTAGTAGTTTATCTGCTTTGAATTATGCCGAACATACTGGAAATGCCTTAAACTTCAAAGCTCACTGTCAGCCTAAATTAAATCCTTGACCTGCTGTGGGCAAAAGAAAATGATTGTTTTGGTTTTCGGCCTGTTTAGACAACAGCTAGTTATCAGTCTTTAGTCAACAATTACATAACAAATAAGTTTCGTTTGGCAGTGCGTGCATGTATACGTGCGTGTAACGCGCGGGTGATGCCTGTCCAAACGAAGTGCGTCACCGGATCCGCAAGTGAGTTGCGTGACAGATGTTCTCATGATGTAAACCATCCATTGCATAATTAATGTTATTGTCTTTCTGTAGTTTGGAGTTCGAAATACCGATGCATACTTGTTCCGGTCTGCAAATTCGACATCTCCGCGTGCAGGACCCCGAGAAAGCTTTCAACCCTTTCCGTTGGGTCCGCTACATCACTCACAGGTAAGACCTATCATTGCGTTGATTTGATTAAGTCGGGATAGAGTTCTAAAGTGATGACGTCACAAAAATAAAATTTTTGAAATTATGGGATATGATGCCATAATCTTATAGAGCATGCTAAAAGACGTCCTCATCCCAAAAATTAGCTCCGAATTGCAATTCCCGGTAGAGATATAAGGGATCAAAGTTTGATGGCATTCCATACAAACCCTTCAAAATTTGTTTCTGTTCCTTCAGTTTAGAACAGACTCAAAATTAGAGAGATTTATATGGGGCAGTATCAAATTTCAATCCTTCATATTTCAGCTGGGAATTACAATTAAGAGCTAAGTTTTGGCAAGGAACCTTTTTTAAGGATACTCCATTCGAAAATGGCGCCCAATCCCATAATTTCACAGATTTAACTTTTTGTGACGTCACACTTTAGAACTCTACTGTAGTCTGGAATAATTCCTCCTTTCGTTTGTAACGATTTCATAAAGGAAAGAAATTAGTTACATCTACTTTAGGGCTTGAAATTAGCACAGCGGTAGTTTGTCCACGCGTGGCGCTTGAGGTTGTCTTTTTTGGCAGACTTATAAGCTCCTGTTCCTAGCGTGACTTCATTGCTGGTTTTAGTGCCCAAGGAGTTGCCTTGAATGGTTCGCGAAAATTGGTCTTAAGTCACTGAAAAGTCAGGAAAATATCAGGGAACGTTTTCTCTCCAGTGGCACCCTGTCAAGGGGTGAATCTAGGGGGTTGTCCTAGTGAGGTTCACCTGACACTGCCACTGGGGAACTTACGAATCAACGACTTCTTTCGCGACGACGACTTTTAGTGACGTTATGTCTTGGGTCGGTGTCGCGCCCAATTTGGCGCTAACATTTAATTACGATACTAGGACGATGACTGGCGCGCATTATTTTCCTCGTACCGGGTTTGTGCCTTTGTTGGAAGAATATCATAGATATATCCCTAAGAGAAACTACGAGAGAAATGCCAAACTTAAGAGAGACTAGAAACTGCATTGCGTATGCATACAGAAAAGGACTTATCAACGACAGAGAGTTTGTTTTGTTGTATGATGCAAACAGGTCAAAAAACCCCGATTTTCCGTATTGGAACTATGAAAGATTTGAACTAGACGAGTTGGCAAATGCTGAATGTAACGCTGAATTTCGCTTCTATAAAAATGACATGTACAAACTTGCGGATGCACTTCAGTTGCCAGACGAGTTCATGACGTACAACGGTTTGATTGACGAATCTATTCCTACTTTGTGTATCTAGTTACCTCAAAAGATTTTCATATCCCCTCCGGTATAGTGATATGGTTTTTCACTTTGCAAGACCAGTCCCAAACTCAAAGGACGTAAAATGGCACAGAAAAAGGTCATAACAAAGCTAAGTCGCGAAACTCCCACGACGACTTCAAAACATTCTGTTTGCCGTCGTCGCCGGTCACGAGACGACGCTCAATCTTGCGCAACACCCATTTGCACATGCGTAGTGGGGCTTTCCGCTGTGCCGACGTCGTGAAAGAAGTCGTCGATTCGTAAGCTCCCTACTGTGGAGAGGGCACTGTCTCTGTTGGTGATCTTCAAATAGAACACGCCCTTCTCGAGATCCTGGATCCACCCCTGTTGTCTTAATGTGACCATGTCATGTGACCAGAGAAGGGAATTTGCTCATGGCTTTGGTGGTAATTTCTGTACGTTATTTCTTATATTTTTGATGGCTTAAAAATCTGTTTTCTTCATAATACATCACTCGCAAAAAGAAATGAGTATCACTGTTAGTGAGACTTAAGTAATAGTTGCATCTTTAAGTCAGCTTGCCCACAAGAAAATTAGATACCACCCTCTGCTTATCATATAGAAATTTACATGTTTCCCCTCCCTGTGGCCATGACTTTATATGATGCCTCTCTCTCGTTTTTCAGCCCCCCTCTCTCCTGATAATTGTTGAACACTGCATTAGTTCATTGGCTTAAGAGCATCTCAGTACAGTTTACTGTTGTCCGAAAGTGTAACTTCAATTGGCTGTCCCATGCACGTGACAAACTGAATGAGGTTTTCTTTTAATTCTTCACGTTGTATTAATTCCGTACATGTGTACTTTGTTTTCCATGTTGATTTATCAGATGTTTTGTTTTCTTTTTCCAGTGACTCGTACGTTATCCGGATATAGCTGTTGGAGACTTTAAAGCAAAAATTACACATTAAAGATTAAATCCTTGATTATAGATTATTATAAATTATATCACAGTGATAAAAAGTAGCGATAAAAGAAAACGACGTTTCTACCTCTCTGAGGTCATTTTCAAGTTCGAATGAAATATAAAAAATAACATACATATATTACATTTACTGAGATTTGGGCGTATTGTTTGGGTCGAGAATCCATTGGTAATTGTTCGGATTATATCTCAGAAAATGGGTTTTTTTTTTGCTAGCCTTCTCTGAAAATCTAGCTTCTCAGTTTTTGCTCGTGTTAGCACCTTTTTCATGCGACGCTATAGCATGGAAAGTAACTTAACAAGATTGATTGTGCGGCAGAGCTCTGTTACGGGGCGCCGAATGTATTTTTATTATTTGGAGTGGTTGTTCGGGTAATAGGACTGAGTGGAGTCCAATTCGGTCTGTAATCATACGAGTGATAACAAAATCGGACCACAGTGGGTGTCCGATTTGTTTATCACAAGTATGATTACAGACCGAATTGCACGACACGAAATCTTATTACCAATTAATCATAAAAATTACAATTTCCGAGAAAAAAAGAAGGAAATCGTCTGGTTTGTTGGCATAAACACATGTGCCGTAGGATAAACAAAATCACTACAGTCTTCTAGGATCCTGTCATTGTTCAAGGGAAAAAATAATCCACTTTGAAAAAAGCCCAATTCAAGAGTCTGTATGTTGTTACTATGGTGATTGAAACCAAGGTTGTGATTGGTTGATTTCAACTGCAACTTTGAATGTGATTGGCTTAAGTATTGAACTGTCTGATAACAAACTGTCCAATAACAACTTGGCAAGTGAATAGCCCTTATGTGTGTTTACGTCAAACTTGTAAATTGTAGCATGAACTAAATCCCAAAGTAGCACAATTGTATAGAATACCCACGTGCGAACAGTATGCACGTGCAAAGGATGAGCAAAAATATACTGTAAACGAGGCTTGGAGGTGAATTCTGAACATCTGACGTAATCACCCATAAGGCCTATTAGTGGAAAATAGGAGTTTTTTTTAAACCAATCACAATCGAGGAAATTGTAATTTTTATGATTAGCATGCACGAGGAGTTCTCAGTGAGAAGTAAAGTGCTGACGTTAGTTGCATGCAGGGATGTCAGCAGGACAGTGGCATCTTCAATGACAGTTAATTGAGAAGCAGAGGGTTTATCGAACAATTTGAAGAAATAAACAGTCACGTTACATTTAACTGAATTATGATGTACTTTTTTTGGTTGCACTGAGTTATTATGCCAGGTTGGTTTGCAATGTGAGGAAATAAAAAATAAAACCTGATACTAACTAACAAAGAAAGTCAAGTACGTAAGAGATGGAAGAAGATATTCAGGTGTAATCTCAAATATGCTTACATTCAGACACTTAAACACGCTAAAGTTTCAAGACGATTTTGAAATGCATCTAATTCATGAAATTTTAGGACAGCAGCACCATTGTCATCTGGCATTCCCCGCCAATTTCTTGAATGTGAATCAAACAGATGAGTGAAAAGATTCTGATTCTTTAATAATAGCCATCACAACCATCAAGCACTACCTTTGCATTTGTTCCTGCTCAGTGAGCAAAATGGCCCTTCGCCACAAAATGAGCGATTGATGCGCCCTTGATAAAATTGTCCGTAGTAAACTACTCAACATTGGTTTGTGAGGTTGGCACCTTCGGCAACTCGTTTATTGATAGACTTTTGGTATCAGGTACCATTTTATTAGTAAGAGCATGTAAATACATGCGATCTCCATGACCTAAGATGTTATTGATATTTGTTTGCGTCCATTAATTGATCGAATACGATCGATTGAAAAGCAAAGCTGAAAGTGACATAAATGCACACTGTCAGCCTCTTGAATGCTCACTGAAGGCTTCGTGACTTTAATGAATGCTTGCTCGCTTGAAACTAATCATAACAGATCGACAGAAGCGACCAAAGAGAACGAAAAAGCTACAAAATTCACCTATATAAATCTCTTCTCGGCCGAACGGCAGTTCGCACAGCACGTGAGACCAGGTTATATGCTTCTGTTTTTACAGAACTGATGATTTGCTAGAGCTACACTAAAAGCGAGCCGATGATTGGCAGATTTAAAAAAAAATTAATTTGGTTCTTTCAGTGCTAAATAACCAAAATTAAAACCTAGTTATTTTCTAAGTAACCAAAATGAAAATTGGTTATTTGCTAAATAGCCAAATTTGACATGAATTTGGTTATTTGCTACGTGCAGGATACCTTTTCCTAGCCTTCAAAATTAATATTTAAAGCTAGGAATAAGGCTAGGCTTGTAATAAGGCTAGGCTATAATATTTAAGCCTAGACTATGTTTTGTCCAACTGTGTTGTTCGGGAAATATTTTCATAAGTGTTAGGCTTATCATCCTCGGAGACCCAGGGGCAGTTAGTGGGGGCGGGAAAAAGTCTAAAGGGGCGAGGAAAAAAATCGGGCGAAGAAAAGTCAAGAACGAAATATAGAGCTCTATATTTCGTTCTTGACTTTTCTTCGCCCGATTTTTTTCCTCGCCCCTTTAGACTTTTTCCCGCCCCCACTAACTGCCCCTGGGTCTCCGAGGATGGGAAAATATACCTCACACCTAACACTCGTGAAGATATTTCCCGAACAACAACACAGACCAACAAAACATCGAGTTCGTTTGCCCGCCGCTGTGTGGACTGCAAAAGCAGTGTTTGGCAGGCAATCAGACACAACCAGCTATCTGCTTTGGCACGTACCTGTTGCTGAGAATTTCTAAGAGCATTAGATGACACACTGCAGCAGAAATTCTTGTCACCGTGTCACCGTTGGAAGCCATGTTGAATGGAGAGAATTCGAAGGAAGGCACTATGGGAAATGAGCGGGCAAACGGGCCACGTGCTTATTTGTCCATACCAAATTAGGTAAATAACCATTGCTGTGCTAAATAACCACTTGTTGGCACTGCAACATAACAATTACCTGTGAAATAAGTCTGATTTGCAAATAACCTCTTTCATTAGTAAATAACCAGATTAATTTTTTTGGTTATTTACAAATAACCAATTTGCAATTATAGCAAGAGAGGATATAGCCAATTTTCAGTTTTGGTTATTTGATCAATTTAGCATTCGATGGATTTTCCCCCTTTTCATTGGCTGAGAACCCACCACGTGACCTGCAAATAACTGCCTACGAATAATGGTCTGTTCGTGCGTAATACTGTCAAATGGGGTTTTGCTGCAAATAATATTCTGCTCATGCGCTATTGTAACAACGCTACAATAAATTATTTAAGTAAGAAGCAAACCAATTGATTTCTGCCAGCAGCGCACGCTTACCGCATCCTCAAAAAAAATATCAAAACAAACTTGGTGATCGAATGATAAAACAATTATTGGCCTCGGTTATCGACAAAATATCGTGATTTATCAGTGGCGAGCTGATCAATTCGGCTTCGGCAAATAATTGATCTGCTCGCCACTGACAAATCACGATATTTTGCTCAGCTTCGTCCAATAATTGTTAATTATTTTTTGGTTATTTGTCAAACAACTGATGTTTAGAAATAACAAGACTGCAATGAGGTTATTTACAAATAACCATGTTTGTTTTGGTTATATACAAATGACCACTCTAAATAATAAAATACATTGGGAACCCCATACTCTGTGGCCTTGCTACTCAGTAAAGCCAAGGGCCGGAAGGGCAAAAAAAAAACAAAACAAAAAACAGGGGAGGGGGGGGAATACTGATTGCATGACCTGATTATTTCCTTAACCAACTTTTCACGGCAGCCAGGTTGTGTCTCTCAGAGTAGGACACCAGCACTTCAGTATGTCGAAAGGTCTGGATACTAGCAGTAACGTTATGCACTTAAGAAAGGAAACAACAAGTTTCGGCAGTTTCTCTCTCTTTTACTCAAAGTAAAGATTAAACATACAGTGTAATAGAATATTAATGAGTTACAATAACAATATCAAACATGAATTAACGTGCATAATTACAAAGAATGCCTTAAATCAACGTGGTACGATAATCATAGTGCGCCTAACTTGAGGTGTTGGAGGTTTCAGTAATAAACGTTTTTTGAACTCAGACCCCTTTTGGTAAAACCTTCTATTCTTGGTTTTCAGTCACGTGAGCAGCGGCCATATTGGTTCAATGAAACAAAAGAAAGTATTTGCATAAAAATAGTTCAATTCTCAAAGGGTTAGCCTTGTGCACCAACATGGCCGCCATTCCTTTGTTTTTGTGCACCAGGATGGCCGCCGTGACATCACATGCAAACCAGCAATAAAAGAATTCTGGAACAGGTTGACCTCTCCCTCCAGCTACTACTGTGCAGTGGCTGAGAAGTCAACAGACCGAAAACACCATAAAATCACCCAGGGCTATACAATAGCCAAAAGGTAAGTCAACTTTATTTATCTGGCTTGCATTTCATCAAAACTTGGGAACAAATGGTGCAAAATCCAGAATTTTATGACGCATTTTCGTCGATCGCTTGACTCACAGTGAATGTGTGAGATCCAATTGCATGACGTCAGCGCGTGTCAACACAAATAGATAGGGTGGTTTAGCTGTGGTGTTTATTGCGACTCCAAGAATAACATCACTTCTTCCTGTCTGAAAGACCTTGTTTGTTGGTATGACGTCCCGAAACTACCCCAATTTCGATATATTAAATTCAATCTTTCACAGAGGTCTTCACAAAAGGCATGATCTCGAAGCTCTAGCTGTCGGATCTGGGGAAAAACTCATCCAAATCCTTATTTTAGCCTCGAAATCATGTATATTGTTTTTAATTAAATTTTATTATATCGAAAATTGGTCCGCTAGCTGCGTCTGGGAACGAGATTGTGTGTATACTTATCAGATATTTGCACCTTGTTAAATTCTGAATTGCTAGAGGGTCATTGATAAATAACTTTGTTTTTATGGGAAAGTTCTGCTCCACGATAATTCCTTGACTTGAATTGACTTGTTTTTGCGGGGTCGGCCTGTTACCAATTTTGTGCCGGCGAAAGTTCTGCTCCAAGGTACCCTGGCTCCAGAGGTCTGTTTCTAAAATACCTTGGATAAATTAAATGGCTTGAAAAAGCTCCCAGGACGGACCTCTGGTCACACGAGCAATCAACCTCATTTCCATTTCCAAACGAAAAAAATTACCTCTGGCACTCAGAGTTGCTCCAAGGTCGACTGCACAGGGAACACATACTGTGCACGATAATTCCTTGACTTAAATTTATTTACTTATTTTCGCAGGGTCGGCCTGTTGCCAATTTTCTGCGAAAGTTCTGCTCCAAGGTCGACTGCACAAGGGACGCATACTTTGCACGATAATTCCTTGACTTGAATTGACTTGATTTTGCGGGGTCGGCCTGTTACCAATTTTGTGCCGGCGAAAGTTCTGCTCCAAGGTTCCCTGGTTCCAGAGGTCTGTTCCTAAAATACCTTGGATAAATTAAATGGTTTGAAAAAGCTCCCAGGACGGACCTCTGGTCACACGAGCAATCAACCTCATTTCCATTTCCAAACGAAAAAAATTACCTCTGGCACTCAGAGTTGCTCCAAGGTCGACTGCACAGCGAACACATACTGTGCACGATAATTCCTTGACTTAAATTTATTTACTTATTTTCGCAGGGTCGGCCTGTTGCCAATTTTCTGCGAAAGTTCTGCTCCAAGGTCGACTGCACAAGGGACGCATACTTTGCACGATAATTCCTTGACTTGAATTGACTTGATTTTGCGGGGTCGGCCTGTTCCCAATTTTGTGAGAAAGTTCCGTTCCAAGGTCGAATTAGCACAGATCAATCGCTTGTTGATTCTAGTTTATGTATAGCAAAATATTTTTGTCATTTTACTTTGAAATTAAATCACGTGCGGCCTCTAAAGTACCAATTTTCAAATGTTCAAAGAATTGCATGGATCAGATTGAACAATTTAATCATGCCATTGTTTACGATGACCACCGCCTAATTCCTCCGTGGCTGACAGGGTTTTGTTCCCCAACTACCTCCGCGAGGTAGTCTCGCCACTCCTAAAATTTTGGGCACCAGTGCCAAACTTTGTTTGGTACCGATACGTTTACACATAGATAATTTGGGGTGCCGTGCTGAAAACTCGCTAGTACGGTGCCAAAAATTTAGGGTGCCCTGCCGACTTTTTTGTGCACTGGTAAATGAAGTTTAAAACTTCAGCTAAGGAGTCCCCAAAACCAAACAAACATTTTTTTTTACAATTTCTGAGATATCATTAAAAAAGGGCAAACATATTCATTTTCACGTCAGTTATTTCAAATAGTAGGTAGATGACGGGATTTTACAGTGGTCAGAAAACTGAATAATATTTATTAAAAGTTTATATTTTAAATTAATTTGTGATTCAGGAAGTTCAATAATAAATACTGTTGCCAATTTTGCGCGAATTAAAGACGTTAGCGTGAAAATTTTCCAAATTAAAATAATGATGAGTTAGTTATGTCAGAAATATACAAAAATGGGGAGTCACCAACTTCGTTTTGGAGAGAACATGCCCGGAAGAATACCCTAAATCTGAAAAAATCGGGCTTCCTTAGCGAATAATGCCACAGTGTCTGTAAGCCCAAAAATATTGCAATTAAGTCTTTCAAGCGAAATGTTCTGTGCTAAATATTGTTTAAGTGGACCGTATTAAGCCAATTTAGTCAACTGGTGAGGTTCCCTAGCGAACAAGTTCGTATTTAGCGACCATAGTTTCACGCGCCTTGCAGCCGCAAGATGGCAGGATTCGATGTCCCGTGGACGGAAATCTTGAATTTTCTTTAACTTCCCATATTGATTTTTTGTTAATTTTAGGACAATGTGGAGATAAGTGTTAACAAAATTTGTTTCTGGAAAGAGAAGTACTGGTCACCGACCATTTAAGAGAGTAAACTGAAGGCGAAGGGAACGCAACAGCTATCATCCTTTTACCTACTTTGGACTTAAACTCCTCTAAACTAACAGTGTCGGCAAATCGTCATCTGAAAGTTCTTTCAACGAATTGCATGGATCAGCGTTCATTAATCGGCATTCTAAGAATCATGTCATGGTTGACGATGATCTGACAGCTAATTACTCTGTGGTTTGGGAAGGTCGGTAATAAACTTAACCTTAGCAGAAAGTTCTGCTTCAAGGCTGACTGAACCTCGTGCCATGCGCCAACTGTCCAATCTGTTATAAAATGGGGCCAACTGCTGTTTGTACTCAGTACATTTTGCGAGGCGACTTGAAGCAATCCCTGACTGTGAACAATATTCAGTGTTAAAGTGACATACTCACCCCTAAACGGTAAGCCCTTTTCTGCTTATGGTCTCCAGCACAAGATTTCCTAAACAGTTAAATCTAATTGTACTTGGATAGACAGACATGCGAGCTTTGTACAGCCAAGGCACTTCGCTCAGCCATAATTCATTTAACGACTTAAGAAATTGGCGACCCATTACACTTCTTAATGTGGATTATAAAATTCTTGCAAGAATTATAGCAATGCATAAGGGACCTTTCTTGCCAAAGCTAATTCATCCTGACCAAACTGGCTTTATTAAACGAAGGTATATAGGGCAAAATATTAGGCTTTTAGGTGACTTAATTTCGTACACCGAAAGCAATATAATCTCTGGTATCTTTCTCTTTGTCGACTTTGAAAACTATAAGGCTTTTGATTCTCTAGAATGGGATTTTTTGCATAGGGCTCTAAAAGCTTTTAACTTTGGACCAGCCATTAGAAAATGGATTACAGTCCTCTACAACGATGTCGAAAGTGGAGTGATGAATGGGGGATATATTAGGGAGTCTATCAGTCACTTAAAATAAGTGTTGTGTCATCGGCAAATTGAGATAGCTTCACTTCTTGAGAATTTGGAAAAGAAATACCTTTGCACTCTGGAATATAACGGAGTTTCAGTGCTAACAGTTCGACAGAAAGAATAGATAAGTATGGGCTAAGCGGACAGCCTTGCCGTACCCCTCTAGATGTTTTAAAGTAGTTAGTCATTTAAGGCATCTTTGCATCATATTAACATCTTCGGTGAAATATCAGGTCTTAAATTAAATGCTACAAAGACAACAGCTATGTGGATTGGATCTAAGAAAGAGTGCAAGAATAAGATAATGAACTTCGCACCTATAAGGGAACCTATAAAAATCCTTGGTACATATATATCATACGACCAACAAAAAACTAATGAGGCCAATTTTTTTAGCAGAATTCAAAAAATGAAGACTAAATTGAATATGTGGCAAAAGCGTGAAAAAAAAAATTTAAAAAAAAACCCATCTTTATTTGTACCTTAGAGTTATCTTATTGGTAACATAAGATTAAGTTGACTAATAAATAAGAAAAGGTACGGACCTTCAGAAATAACTATTTAGACTTGAAAACTGCCCTTCGGTTTGACAGTAATCCCCTCCCCCCCCCTCCCGTCTTAATCGTTGTAATATTTATATATATATATATATATGTATTTTATTACGTGTCTTGTATAGTACGCTGTAATTTGTTATTAGTTGACTTTATTTTTTATGTATATTGTTGTGTTGCAAATAAAAAAATAAAAAAAATTTAAAAATAACCCATCTTTATTTGTACCTTAGAGTTATCTTATTGGTAACATAAGATTAAGTTAACTAATAAATAAGAAAAGGTACGGACCTTCAGAAATAACTATTTAGAGTTAAAAATGCCAACGGATCAGCGAAGTTGCCCGTTACTTTTGGTTTGACTTAAATAGGTTTAACTTTAAACCTACATGTCTTCACTAAAACGTTTTTCTTAGAGATGCTGGGAAAACTTTGACACCGCTGATAAACACTTTTCTTCTAGTGCTCCAATTTTGGAGACCTTGTTGTGATTTTCACACTCTGGTGAATCGTTCTGCACTCGCGAATACTTCACTGGCTAGATTTTGGTGGCTCTTTGAGACGCAATTTCTCGCCAAATACAATGATAAGTCCTACAAATCGTTAAAGCCAGTTTCTGAAGGCTTGCAGATTGAACATATCATATTTTCTTTGTAGATCATGTCCGTGAAGCTCAGCGTGAAAAATTCCGGTGGGTACGAATGGTTTTATTGTTCTGACACCGATCTGAAGGGTCACGGAAAAGAATATGACAAAGCTGAAGTGGAAACTGGAACATGGATCTTCTACACGAAGAAAAACTATAATCCAGATGTGGGAGACGGCCAAGGTGGCAATTACATTAAAGTCCTGAATCCAGGAGATAAGGAGAACATCACTGGATTCAACGGTTCCATGTACCTCTTGCCTGGGAGTCTCAACGGGGTTGTATTGTTTGAGCACTATCACTATGGAGGAAAAAGAGAGGTAACGCTGACTAATAAATTAGTAGAAAACGCGATTGCAGAAATAAGTTGAAGAAACTGCTGTCTCTGTGAATTTTGTTGGCATTTACGATTTTCAAATTAACCGTGTTGTCTTTATATCTACTGGCCTGAAGAACAAGCCGAACAGAGCTGATTAGAAGCCACCAAAATTAGTCTGTAAAATGGCCACGCAATCTGCAGCTGATGAACGGAGGCGCGAATCAACTCGCCCTGGACGTCCAACGAAGTGCAGATTGAATTACCTATTTTTAAGATACGAGCTCCTTTAATTTTCAGTCTTATAAACTCAATTTTCCAAATATTTTTCAAATTCTGCCACCACCCTATCACTTTGAAAATCCAATTTTCCGCTCTCTTTATCTCAAGTATGTTCTTTTGTCTTGTTCATAGCTCCCTCTCTTATGAAACGGTAAGAATGCAGTAACTAATATACTTTTGTTTTGCAGTTTATCGAGACAATGTGCAGCGATTTGTCTCACATTTTCCCTGCCAATACAGTTGAGGGAGTCTCTTCTGCTATTGTGCTGTCTTCAAATATAACCTACGAAGCTTTTGAACAAGTAAACTATGCGGGGATGCAGATGGACTTGGGGCCAAAGTCCTGGACACCAAAGTTTACTGGATATGACAACGACCGCATTCAGAGCATTCGCCGGAAGTGAGCAAGTCGCACCTTCCAAGCCCCAATATAGAAGACGTAGTCTAAATAGACTTTTTAACGTGTGTTGAGAAAATTACAGTTTTCGTAGATGCGTTTCAGTTAAGCGCAAATCATGACCATTTTTATGAAAATAATTTTGTGAATTTAGTTGTAAGGTAGTCCGCCACTAAAAGGATACAGTCGTTAAAAAAAAAAAAAAATGCGAGATCTTTTCGCTATCGTTTCTGTGCATGTTGCTACCTGAAGTTACAGATAAGTGTTTAGGAATGTAAACAGATGGCAACAATTAATACAACAGAAATAATTTAGTCTCGGATGTCAAAGTTATGTTAAGGGGCGATTTCAATAAAGTGTTGTATTCATTAATTTAGGAGAGCTGGACTGATGATATACCCGTGAGCGAAAAATAAAACGGGGGAAATTTTTGAAAAACAGTCGGAAAGCACAAACTCTTCTTTTAAGGGGCACTGTCACGGGAGTTTTGCTATTTTCCGGTCCAAAACTCACAGAAATGTCTATTTAAAGACCCTTTACTCGTGCCGAAACATTCCTTGAAATGTAGGAGAAAGATAAACATCGAGTTTTTGCAGGAAAAGTCATCAAAGCCATCAAAAGTCATGAGAATCAACCAAACGAAACCCGGAAAAATTTTTTTCTGGGTTCCAGATCGATGGGATTCGAACCCATGGCCATCCGTGGAGACTCTATGGTGAGCAAGGGTCATCTTGTGCGTTATGACTACG
>OX419337.1:31517871-31577871 GCA_948470475.1 Galaxea fascicularis | reverse complement strand
CTGACCCATTGTGTGGTGTTACGGACTGGTTAATTGACTTGACTGCATAGCTGGCTGACTCACCGTCTGATTGTCTGACCCACTGACTGGCTGGCTGCCTGCCTGACCGACTACCTGACTGACTAACTGACTAACTGGCTGATTACCGTTCACTCTAACTCAAGACTGGATAGCAGAACATAGCAGCCTCTTCGTTGGCCATTTACTGATTTGTTCTCTCTCTTTTCGCTTTTTAGACGTAAACAGTCTACACGCTGCTCCATCACTGGTAAACTCGACCGTGACTGCAACTCAAAACTCTGCACCAAATGCTGTCATTGCAAGCAATGCATCGCTTGCAACATCTTCTTTTCCAAATCACTGCCTGATTGCAAATAATGTAGGTTTGACTCAGGCTAGCAGTGATGCTTCAGCAGCACAAAACAACGAACAAGGAACAAGGTCTACTATAAGACGAAAATCCGCTGAAGTCTGTTTTGCAGGTTCAAGACGGTCACCGTTTGCAGCTCATGTTTTCGGCAACAAAAAGGGCAAAGAGTCGGCTGGTTTAGGGTCACAATCCTCATCACCGAAACTTAACGAGAATAGGTTTAATATCGGTGCCCAAGATTTGTGTCAGTAAGGTCCACATTATTTGATTCAATTGAGGTTCTTGTTTGGATAAGTCACACTGCTACGCTCTGTGAATAAAACCCTCTTTAGTTGACATGACATTAATTTGTAACTATTTTAACCCTGAAGCGATTAAACTGCTATTTGAATAAGAGTTCACTTCACTGAGTGTTACTTCAGGCCCGGCCAGGGGTTTTGGGTATACAGTATCCCGGGCCGTTTTAATTCAGGTAAATGTTATTTTTTGGTCAAAATTCGGATATAAAGTATTTAGTTTTTCCTGAATTTTAGGTATTCAGTATATGGTACAGAAATGTAAAAACCAGGAGTTTTTCTTTTATTAAGATTTGCAGATATTTAGTATCCTGTTCCAAAATAATTTTAGGTATTTAGTATCACACATTTTACATTTTTGCATGATTTTTAGGTATATTGGTACCTTGGGGGGGGGGGATGGCGGATATATTGGTATCCCACTACCCCACTACCCCCCTGACCGGGCCTGTTACCTCCTAGTGACTATGGGGACATATTACTATGTAAACATTTGGTGTTTATGCTTGAAATGGTTTGACATCACGTGCCGTTGATTCCAAAGGTCTTGCAGTTAGTTCATTTGGATCGCCTAACCGCGCAATACTGAAGATAATTATTATATATTGAACTCTCTATCCCTTTTCTGATTGGCCGAAAGCAAATAGCGCCTGTGACAACAACTTGACAGATGATGCAATAATCATGTCAAGGACACTGAAGGTCACTGGTAACCATGTCAAATGTGACCCCGGTGCATGATTTCTATATATGTCAAGTTCGCGCGCTTTGTGTGGACTGCCGTCGGTGAAGAAGCAGAACAGTGACGTCCAGGTTTGGAATTTTTACTGTCGTATCGTAGCTTTTGGTTATTTCATCCAATAATATTTTTAAAATGCCGTCACCGACTGTCAGTTCCTCGAAACGACCTCAGCGAAACGACTCTCTCGCGACGAAACTGAATACATGGGCCTTACACAACCGCGATGACAACAACATCGAGAACATCACCGTGAGGTGCACCATTGCACCGTGAAAACTTTGCCAACATATTTGGCCAAAATCATCAAAGACTGTTGGGTCCATCAGGTTGAAACGCTGCTTTCGAAACATCAAAATTCGGCTTGAAAGTGAAGCCCAGAGGACAAAAACAGTAGGGACGAATTGCAAGGAATTTAAGGCGATTAATGCAACTTCTATTTCCCTTTTTTTTGTCCACTGAGCCTCTCTATCAAGCTGAATTTAGAAATTTCGAAAGTAGGCTAATGTTTACGTTACGTCTTTTACTTAGCTGCGCTTGATCTAACTTGCACAATGTGGAGGAAATTTCCAGAATTGGCTTCATAGCGGCAGCAATGAAGTTTAGAAAAGAGAGAATGTTATAGTATGTCATGTGCTCGCGTTTTCCGCAAAACTCGGAATTTGGCCGTTCAGTGATTTTGCAGACATCATCGGAGATTAATGAGAATTTAGTCTGGGCTGGGGAAAATCGATGCGTTAGGATGTTTTGTTTTGTTTTCTATTGATTCTTGTTCTTCCACCCCAACTTGCATTTACCTCTATATTCAACAAATCACTCAATTCTTATTGGCCGACAGCAGGACAATTAATCGCAAATAATGTTCTTATGGAAACGCTCCGGGAGCACAGGCAAATGCCCCAAATTTCAGAGTTAACAAACAAAAAGGCCAACTGAAGTCATTTTGCAACTTCACAACTCTCTATGAACTGAGCATGTGTGAACGAATTATTTAATTTAAGAAACCATACGAGTGTTACTTTTTCAATTTTTTTTATTTAACAAGGAGATTTTTCACAGTACATTTTGTTTGTTACTCTTTAATGTAAAAAATCTCGATGCTAAGCATGCTTTACTGTTGCTAATATTTCGTACGAAAATAAGTGTCACGGTTCATACCAAGGTCGGCCACCATAGGTGACGGTTTAATATTTTATAGACCACCCGAATTTAATTTAACAGGTTGTTGTCGAATGCAACTCTTTTAACGTCGATTTGTAGTGCTTTGTCTCCTACTTGTATCATTCAATTCCACTTTACTCTGTAATAAAATATTATTTAAGAAAGAGAAAAGATTTTCTGTATTTCTAGGACTTATAAAAACTCAAGAAGAAGAGTTTGGAGCAAGAAACGTCTGTACAGGGTTGGTACTTCACAGAATATCGGGAGAGGTGTACCGCTGATTGTTCCGCAAATTCTGACCCCTGCTTAAGTTCAAAATGCAAAACATTTGTCGCCTAAACGTCCACACACATTCTAAACAGGATTTGGTTACACAAATCATATTAAACTGAACTTAAGTGGCAGCTCTTTGCAGCGATGTATCGTGTTCTAAAGGATTTTCTTGCTCTGTCATCAGGCCCCACCCACTGCTCAATGCCTGTCCGAATGACTCGTGATAGCAGGCACGAAATTCCTTTAAGACGCAGGAAATGGCTACAGAACATACTCTAAAGCATCAAGTCTCTACAGGTAACCGCCTGTAAAATCCATTCAGTTAAACTAGCCCAGGCTAAATTGGATGTTTCTGATAAAATGTTGAGTTAATAAATGAATAAATAAATAAATAAATAAATAAATAAATAAAAACCTGGCCCGTTTTGAGACCCATTATCAGATTAAATCCGCGCCAAAAGGTACCCCCTCGAGATGGACTGCACTTTCTCAGTGACCCGTGTGTTGGAACGACTGGCACCATCACGACTGTTTCGAATGAACTTTGAGATAAATCACCGATTGAATTTACAGAAACATACAAAAATGTCCTTGCAAAATACATCGTTATTAGGCAGAATTGTGAGAGACACAGCTCACTGCTAAGCAGAGCACAGGCTGCTGAAAGGTTATTTGAAAGCCGGCCAATCTACACTTTTGTCTTATCATAATTTACTAACCTGTCACTATAGTTTAAATGCCCAATCTTTCTATGATGCACTTACCAAATGAAATCCAGACCAGATTTAAAAGCATGTTTTGCTCTTGGGGGTGGGAGTTTCCAAAGATTTGCCTTGTTCAATTTACTTTGTGAGGATGGGATTTACCAGTTAGAGTGCCCCAATAGGAAGGGGGTTTATCCCCTTTTGATAAGACGCGTCAAGTCAAATCCCCACGCTTTCCCGGGGGTGTGTGTATGTGCGTGGGGGGGGGGGGGGGTCGGGATTTTAATTGATAAGTGCATAACTACACCTGTCATGTTTTAGCGGTACACATGTTTATACGGTTGAATCAACTTCGTTTCCTTGTCTCCAACTTAAAGGGAGCAGGGTATGAGGGTTTAAGAAGCCGGAAGCAAAAAGACGAACTATTTGAATTATCTAGTCTATTGTGATTACGTTGGTGGGTGGCTCATTAACTGTGGGATACCTGTCAGTGGGTGTGTTTCTTTTTGGTCGTTCTGTCGTAATGTTAAACGTAATGTTCGGAGTGCCCGCTAAAATTGTGCCTGTTCGATCACCTGATGTCACGTCTGCATTTAATGATATTGATGCGAATTATTTCAACGTTACGTTCTTGTTTCTGCCTGTCGATCAAGATACGCCAGCGATCAATTCACTCTCAAAATTAGTAGTAGTTGAGTTGATAAGCAACAAACTCCGCAATCTTTTTAGATTCCAGTTCCTAAGTTATGAATTGTACGACTAAATTACCCAAAGACATGGAACCGAGGCTAAACTCGTTTGGAATGCTTTGTAGGCCTCGCATTGAAACCGAGACAAAATGTTTAAAATGATTATTCACATTGCGAAAAAGAGACTACCGCGCGCTGACCACTTAACTTACTCGCACTCCTGTCTACACACGGGCGTTTGGTGTTTACACAGGTAGATGCACAAATCTTTGATAGTTCCTATCTTGTAGCCACAGCGAGGCACAGCGCACTGTTCATAAGTCATTGGATCTTCGCACACTCTCTTACACTGCTTGACATGTGTTTCCCCTGCGTCGTTGTTTTCGCCTTTTTCGTTTTCTCCTCTCCCTTCACTTTCCTTTTTGTCATTTTTAGGCACTTTACCACTGTACAGCTCGAAGTCATAGCCGCTGGCCACTGGTGTGAGCAGTCGGCTCAAGCTCTCGATGCCTTTTCTGATCACTTCAGCGCTGCCGCTGTCTTCTTCGTCCTCGCTGTCACCAGAAGGTGTTTCCTCGACTTCCGACTTCTTGAAGGCTTCATCATCTTCCGTCTCTTTTGCCGCACCGCTGGCCTGATCCTGTGAGGCACTTGCTGGCAAAGACTCCTGAATGGTACTTTCACCTGATCCTGATTGGTCAGATTGGCCGCTCTCATCAGTTTGATCCGCACTTCCAGATCCTGAAATGGAAGCATCCGTGGATCGACTTGCGGGGTTTTTGTTCTCTATCAATCCTGAACCACTCGAATTCTCATCCTCTGTGCTTCCTTCCTTATCGTTCTTCTTCTCCGTACTATCGTCGTCGTCGTCTTCGCTTTGTTCTGCTTCGTCGTCATCATCATCACCTTCGTCGCTGTCACCTGAAGTGGGTCTACTCTCATCTTCTTCCGCTTCATCTTCATCACCAGAAGTTTCCTCTCCTTTTGAATCGGCAGTCTCCGATTTGCCTTGGCTCTCATACACATGATTCCCAGAACCAACGAAAATGTCCTCAGTTGAATCTATTTGCTGAACGCGCTCTCTTTCCTCCTCTGACATCTCACTGTCTTTATCTTCTAACACCTCGTTGCTTTGTGCCGTTTCGTTGATTTCTCTTGCCCTTCTAAGCAGCGCTTTTCCCAGTTTATATCTGGGGTCTGTCATTTGCTCCGCATCTGCCTCGAAGCGCAGCGCGGTGGCCAGCGCACAAAGCAGAAATGGGAGTCTCAAATGCATCCCTGGAAAGTAAAGTAAGACAGCAATCCATTACACGTTAACTTCTAACGAAAATCTATGTTTCCGTGAAAAGAAAAGAAAACTGTCAATACTGTCTCTCTTTTGCTTCTGATCCTTCGTTGTTAGCTAAGAGTAACGCAAAAGTTCTCTTGTCGTACCCGAACGTAAAGCTCTTTCGTTACAATTCGATTTCTACGAATCATTGATTTAAAAACGCCTGATACATTTTAACCGAAGTAACCCAACTCCTGTGCAAGTTCGGCTTTTCCGAACTAGCTTGCATAGCTCTCGAGTGCTTGTGACAAACCATATTTAACACAAAAATTAATTACCTCGCTTCTATCAAAGTTCATTGGATTAAAACCAGAGAGTGCGTCCTACACTCAAGTATCTATTGTGGGTCACCACTAAATTTTCTCCTAGTCTGATTGGTACAAATACATCACGTGATGTGATTGTGTTCAGCCGCCGAGAGACTACCAGGCGATGGTGTTACTCGCCTGCGAAAACGCTTTCCGTCAGCGGTTGTTCAACTTCCTTAACAGACTGGTTGCTTACATTTTTATTCTCTGGGTAGTCCGGTTTTCACCTCTCCTCAAAAAACCAACAAATCCAAATGCCAATTATATCTCTACGCACAGACACCTTTGGAACGATTTCCTTTGAGCTTATCCATTGGTGTACCGTGGGTCAACAATATTTAATTTTTTTTACTTCAGTTTATTTGGGTGAAAATTTAGCATTGTAAATAACAAACAATACAGTGGTTCTGCCCGGTACTGTATTGAACTTTGGAGTCATATTTTTTTTCAGCGTATTCGGTCCGTTTGCTAAGCTTTTTTTTTTTCATTTTTATGCCCTGGAGTACATTGTAATTTAGAATATATACAACTTAAATGCGAACTGATTTGGATTACTTCCACATTCTTTCCCTAGCCTGGTCATTCAGCCTCTCTTTTTTAAGTTGTAGAAATCGTTGATATAAATTCGCTAATCTTGTTACGATAAAACACACAGCATGGACCGCCCTCGACTCTACTTTAGCGTATATACTTTTCACAAAAAGGTATTTGTGCGACAACCCCTCAAAATCTCGTTTCCGCCAGCTTTCAGTAAAACACTATATTTAGAGTCTATCGCACAATTAGCCAAAGGGCCACCTTCCGTTTGTCTTCAGTGACCGCCTTCCCCTTTGAATCCCTCTTCATCTAAACTCTCACCTCCCTTCATTGACATCAATTAGAAAATCCGATTAACATGTTCCTCCTATTATGTCCAACAACTCACCTTGAATCAGAATCTCTTGGAATTATCTCGAAAATCCAGGATGCGCCTGCAAGGAATTTCATATGATGTAAAAGCTCCCAAAAAGGTATTCTAAAGTTTAGTAAACATCTTCACCGATCTACAGCCTTAACTTCACGCTGTTGTTTTTATCACATTCAAACCCTGCAGTCTCTCTGCAAGCAATCATTTGGCAAATCGGACACAAACATGAGTACTTGCCTAATTGTCGTCATTATGAGTGTGATTTTCTAATCTACCGGCCTGTTAGGCATACGAGGAGCACCAATTTAATCTCAAAATAGATTAACAATGTAAATTGTGTCTTGTTAGGAACGTTCAGAAGCTAACACATATAACAAAATGAAATTACATGAAACAGGACTCAAATTTCTTTACACAGAAATAGCTAGATAACACTCAATTTATTAGAGCGCTACGCTTGTTGTAAATCTGCGATCATGGTTGGTTCTCGGTGAAGCCCAGCGGGCTTGTCAAGATAAACCTGTTAAAGTCTGAATCATTTATAAACATTTGTTCCGGTCATTCAGTTTATAATACAACCACAAGGCAAATAAAACGCGAGAAGGGATTGCGAAAAAACACTTTGAAGCCGTTCAATTGTAAAACTGCAGATACATCGATAGGAAACATATGGTTTCTTGCAAATAGGGAATAGTTTTCATACAGGCAACATAGAGGCAACGAAAGATTAAGATTCATGTCATGGAAAATACTCTTCATCTTTGTTATTCGTGTGTAATAAGTGCCTTATGAAGGCTACAAAATACTATTTGAACTGGCAGAGTAATCGATAATCAATCTTACCTTCTAAATGCTGTGTCCGCAGAAAAAGTGATGCGATTCGAATGCGAAGAAATCCTCCCAAAGGGACGATTTTTTCTCAAACAAGACTTCAAACTCTTATATTGATTTTGTGACCTCAACGGCCTGTAGCGAAATGGCCGGTAATATTTTATTAGCACGCCAAAACTGTGATGTAATTGTTCAGTGAACGTAAATTACACAACTGGTGCTGTAAGCAGACGTGACAAAAATCACCCAGTAATTGTCGCTGTTTGAAACACCACGGGATTTTGAAGCCCTTTTCTACTGATGAGTTTCACAAAATTTCAAGTCTGCCAAACGTGGCTTTCGATGATTGTGCTCCTTAATTTTGAACCAAATTGTTGTTTTAAACTTAAAAGGACTAAATGTCAACATCTGTAAACTTTGTTAAGTTTGCTAGCGGAGAAAGGTCAAGTCTTCGCCTCGCAGATAAAAATGAGCTCTATAGAAATATTAGTTTACTTCGGACACGCCAGCATTTCTTGCAAAAATAATTGTCCGTGTGGCTGTATTCCGAAAAGTAGAGTCTGCTCGTAGAATTATTTGGACAGCCAATATTTATTGCATTAATTCATTTTCTGCCGGCAACCGTGACTCCACCTTAGCGACCAGCCATCGAGGTGAGATGTGCATGCTGGGAAACATCTCAACTGCTAACTCCCTTACAAAGACTGGCACGGTTAGGAATAGTGGGATCGCCTTGAGCAAAGAACAACTGTTAGAAATGGTAATGGTATTCTGTGGTCCAGGAGAAGTTGTGTTATATGAAATAGAATTAACAAGAGATGCGTAACCGATCTTGAAATCACAGACTTAGAGCGACAGTCTGTGCACGCCTAAATCTCTCTATTCTTTAGACAAGGGAACCACTGTCAAGTTTGAGTCACTGTGGTTTGTCTACGCTTTTCCATCACATTTACGTTCACTTAGTTATAGTTATAGCAAACGTGTGTCAAGTTCTATTTGCCAGTAGCGAATTCGAGGTTCGGGACTTTTTTTCTTCTTAAACTGAATCAACTCCGGATTAAGAACTAACAAACTCTAAAGCACTGGATCCAACCGTAAATAGCTTTCCTTTGTTGGACTTTTTTGCATCAAGGCTTTTACGATAATATAAACATAACAAGTAGATGCAGACGCAACTGAGTAAATGGCCTTGAAGTTCTGCGGACACTAGTTTTGCATATAAAACTCGCCCTGCAAAAGCCTCAGTGAACGGTACTTCCGGACGGAAATGGAGTTCCCCTACTGCCGACTTTGCAAGTGGATTTTTCTTTATAATGATGAGGATTTAAATAGCGCTTTTATCCAAAGGGCTCGAAGCGCTTTACAATACTTTTTGGGGGACTTTGCCAGACTGCATTTTTAGGCGCAAATTGCAGCCACGCAGTTTACAATCTTTTTGAATGAATAGTAGAATCACCACGAGGTGCCCCCAGAACAGAACAAGTTATAGACTACGTCCCCTACTCTTTTCGATCAGTGTGTGGGTTCTTTAGTCCCACACCAGTCTGTGAGACGGGACCTCCGGTTTTATCGTCCTTATCCGAGAAGACTAGAAAGTCTAGTGTGACGTGGGTCCCAATGGGCGAAGACGAAAGTAACAAAATAACACAAAATTGAACAAACATACGGCACAATTAGCACAGACTTCTTAAAAAAAAACAACTAATGAATTTAATTACGATATTGACATGAAACGAACGAACACAAATAAAACTAATCTTACTAAACTAAGCATTAAGTATTTACAAAATTACAGTTATATTTGAAGTTCACTGTTCAGTTCCTTGATTCTCTCCAACTCCACAACCGACTCCACAAACCTCCTTCTCCTTCATTTCAAAACTAACTCCACGTTCTCCCGTACTTTACTTCCCCTACGTCCACGTCCAGCTCCACGTCCTCTCGTACTTTACGTTATCTTTCCGTCGTTTTCTACTCAGCACGTAGTCTTTCAACACAACTCAAGCGCTTCGCTCTATCGCCACCGGTGACAAATGGGTTTCGTCAGGTTGTTTGCGGCTGGTGCCTGCCAATGGTTCTTGGCAGTGAGTTCACCACTCTTCTCTTCCTGAACGCTGGCCCTTCAATTCGTCTCTCTTTTCCCTTGCTTACTTCCTTCACCAAAGCTACTACTTTCTGACCACCGTTTACCACGCCTTGCTCCATTTATACGTCGAATACTGATTTACAATAATTAATTCTACTAACATCTAGCTTACATTCTACATTTACAACACTCTATACTAAATCAACACTTTATGAACAAATAAACTTACACGCTATTCTTCTTGTACTAATTACAGTGTTACTACTAGGATACATTGACACCAAACAATCAACACCAACAAACAAACCATACAACTGGGAAAACAGAAAAAAAAAGAATTTTTTATGACATCTAGCCATTTGCAAATGTCATTACAAAGGTAGCTCTTTCTCCTCAGTTATTTAAAGACCCTGAGTGTTGGTCCGGCCGGGGCTTGAACCCCCGACATCCCGCACAGCAGTCCGGTGCTCTACCACTGAGCCAACCGGTCGGGCACAAGGTTAACTCCTGTTAAAATTCTCAGCCAATGAAAGCTAAAACCACTCGTAGTTTACGGATACATTATGCCACGCAGCTTAGTGTATTTGCATCGATTGTGTCGGTGTATATCTAACGCCATCGCAATTGTATTGGGAAGCAGTTGGCAGGGCCACAGCTAGCTTGATATGAAACAAGCCAGATAGGAACTTGCCTTGTCTTACACTCAGGAAGGAGATTGATTTTCTGAAGAAAATACCGTATGGACAAAATGGCAAAATTAGTTAGCGTTTCAGAGTGTATAGATTCGAAATGTCTGAGGGGTTGGGGAGGGGGAAGGGGGGTGTATGCCCCACCGGCTCACCTAGCTGCTGGTACGATATAGATCCTAAAAGTCAAAACAGGAGAAACAGAAAAACAAAATAGGAGAAGAAATGACAATTTCCTCGATCTCCAGCTGCCTTCACGAACGACTTCAATGCAAACCGTCGGAGAGGAGATGCAACAAATAGGCAGATCAGTCCCGTTCGCCCCTCAGGTACGTATACGTGTGCTTTTACAGGTAATTGTAAACGTTCCTTGTACTTGCATTTTGCACAATCAACAAAGAGTTTTCGTTACCAAAACTGCAGTCAGGCGCATCGCAGGCAGAGGCCGTATCAGGCAATTTAACTAAATTTGAGTACGAGTACAAGATCGAGTGGAGTACGATTTTCAAACTTATGAACAAAGGGGGTAGTTTCTAAAGAAACTGTGGAGTTGCGTCGGTAGGGAGTTAACAATGTAGATTAACCTCCCTATATAGGGAGTCTAAAACCTGACGCCTCGAGCTTTAGCCCTTCGTCAGAGCGAATCCAAATATAATTCTCCTGGACAGAAATTCAGAGGACTGAAATATACTAGAACACAAGGTTATATTAGTTGTCGGAGTGGTTAAACAACAAATGAATAAGGGGGATAGATTCTAAAGAAACTTTAGAGCTGCGGATGGATTCGCTCTGACGGAGGGCTAACGCTCGAAACGTCAGCTTAGAATTCCTGCACGGTGAAAAAAAAAGAGATTCATGCAAGAAAAAAGGGCAAAGAAAAACATGCAAAGCAGATGACAAAAAATAATTTTTTAGAAACAGGAGTGGTACCACAAGTGCATGCAAACTCGATTTTAAGGATCGCTCTCGGAGTTCAAGTTAGAGAGAGGAGGTTACTAATCTTCTCGCTGACTGAAGTTTATTTTTTTCTGATTTTTATTTATATTCCAGATGTCTAACCTAAATCTTATACAGTAGTTTAAACTGAACTGTTAGCAGTTCTCAATAATATAAGCACAAAACTGCACGGTATACAGATTTGCATGTTGTTTATAACATAGTTAGATTATTATGTCCAGCCGATATGCTTTGCTCTACTTCAGCAGCACAGGTAAACTTTCTTTGTTAAATTTATTGCATTGAATTACCTAATATTAATTCATCACCAATTTTATGTCACTGTACCTTTGTTATAAAGATGAACTTTATTTAAGTCTCATGTACTATAGCTCAGGCACAGTACCCTACTGTCTAATTGGGGACACCTTTATCATTTGAAAACCCTTACATTAAAATCTGTCATTTTGAAATGGTCAAAGACGAAATGAAATCCGGAAAAAAGAGAAATCTGAGTTCAAATAAAATCCGTGGTTTTCATGAATTTGTTGATCAGCAATCAGTCATGAATCCGGCAGTGTAATTTTCACATGTCGAGTTAAATTTTCTTAATTGAAATAATCTCTCTTAAGTAGTTGCATGTAACGTAGGAATACCGTATTGCTAATCAGGGCCCTTTACTGTGAAAATCGTGATCACTAACAGTATTTCTGGAGTGTCTGTTGAGCTGTAAAAGAAGCCAATCAGAAACAAGATGACTAACTGCAGAATTTAACGTTGATCACTTTTGTTGTCAGCGGTTGCGTCACGCCTTTGCAATTTCAGAAATAATTCAGTCTTAGTGTTCACGGTTTTGTGAGTTTCGCAGTAAAGCATCGAAAATACTTGGGATGAAACCTCAATATCTATTAAAAGCCCTATGGCTTTCTTTTTCTTTCATACATTGCTTGCACGAGATATTCCTTTGTTATTTTGTCATAAATGCATAAGCGTAGTGTATCGGTATTTCTTGTTATAACACTATTGATCTCTGTTTAGTATTATACAGTGTGGCAAATAAACAAACAAACAAACAAACAGATAAATACCAAAATGGCAGATTTTCTGAAGGGTCACACCGGTCTTTTACATTCCAGTTGCCGTAAAACCCGGTTATAAGCCTTGGCGTTATACGCAAAGCATTTAGGTCTTCTTATAAACTGGGGTGCAGTGAGGAAGCACTAATAACTAATTTTTAAACAATGCTTTATGAGATGAACTGATAAAAGTAACTTAAGAGTAAAACCCTTAGCAGTATTAAAAAAACGTTTTATAAGCTTTAGGCCACTGAGTGGTATGTCATATACATATAGATGACTGTATATATTCGAGGGAGGGAGCTTATTAACGGGGTTTTAGGGCATCCAGAATGCAAGTCACACCCGATCAGTGATCAAAACATCTTGAGCAAGCGCATGCTACGTGTTCTTCTACTGTGTGAATTGCTCTGTACACCTGTCCTCTTCCATTCTTGCAAGCAATTTCTATTCCCCTCTTCCGTCTTTGGACAGGTTCACAGCAATAGCATGATTTGCCGTGAAACGATTCCTTGGACAAGCACTTTCCTGTACACTGCAGCAAAGACACTTTTCTTTCGTAGCAATCAACCACTCTTATTGCGACTTGTTCCGGCTCCGGTTGGCATACTTCCGTGAGTTGGCCAAGGCTTCCGGTTGTCATATGGGACCAGGCGATGAAACCAACAAGAAAGGAAATCTGAAGGAGGAGCGGCTTTTGGTTCATGATTCTGTGGAAATTATATGCAAAGGTCTAAAGTTAGTATTTAAACTTGTTGTTGCCTTCCTGATCAAAATTAGTAAGTCTATTTCCCCACGGGAAGACATTATGAATCATTTGTCTTATAAAACAAACTGAAAACAGTCTAAAAGGGGAGGGGGATGGGGTGCGAGAAAACGAGAGAAAAATGGCGGGGAGGGGGGAGGGGGAGCTGGGGAGGAGAGGGGAAAAGTTAATACCAAAATTATTCTTATGCTATGTTGTGAGTGAACCAGAGCTTCAATAACGTTTTTAAAATGTTAGGACTTTGTGGCATGAATTCAGTCAAGCGGAAAAGTGTGCGCCTGTTATACTGACTGGAATTGGTAGCTTTCATTTCATTGACAGTTAGCCTAATTTGGTTACCCAAAAATTCAAATTACGCGGTCTCGCGGGCAGGCGTTCCTTTTCCCTTCTCCTTCCCCCCCCCGCCATTTTTCTCTCGTTTTCTCGTTCCCCATCTCCCCTCCCCCCTTCGCGCCTGCCACGCAGGCTAAAAACAGTCCATCCTTGCACAGTCGCCATTGTTTCAAAAAAACAAAAATACTCAGAACTGTTTAATTGATCCTTCAAGTTTTAAAATTCTGATTGTGCATCTAAAATCAAAAGAATGGCAGACTATAGCTTTTCCTGGAATTCATTTGAGCTTCATGTGGTTTGGGTTATATGCTATGAAAGTGTTACATGCTATCCGTGATGCGTTGAAGGTTGTGTTAAATGTCACGTGTTACATGTTAAGCGCCAAGTGTTAAGCGTTATATGTTATGCATAATTTGTGTTAAGTGTCATATAGTTTCCTTGTCACTAGAATATCAGCACCATGGAGGATGTGCTAGGATTTGACTGCCCTGAAATTCTGAAAAGCACGGAAAGTGAGCAGGTTCAAACTATGATATATTTTATGTGCATAATGCATATGAAAGAAATCATATGTGAATCAAATGAAGAATGATCGTCGCAGTTGTGATCGAAATTTTTAGTATCGAAGACTCAAACAAATGATGAAATGGTGGAAACACATTTAATGAAAATACGGTGGAGCGTCCCAGGGGGGGGGGGTGCCTAGGGTTAAGGGGACCATTTTGATTCTTTGTTAAAGCGAAGCTTTGTGACGTCTCTTAACAACAATAAACGAATTCTAGGGAAGAAGACACAATAGTAAGTTATCCCTAAGGTGCATTGAATTAACGTTGCACTCATCCAAAAAAATTCGAGAGCTGAGTAGTTTGGTACCGTAGAGTAGACTATTTTTCGGTCACAATGTTGTTGCTGCTGAATATAAAATTTGTAGCGGAGCTCCTTGCGCATAACGCGCAACCGCGGATCACCGTCAGTACGAAAATACGTTAGCCTGCAAACAGGCTCTTCGTATGGGTTATTCCGAGATTTGCTTTCTAATGGCGCGCAGTCAAAAGCTAGGGGATTGGGGCGGGCGAGAGAGAGGAGAGCCTGCAATGGTCCTTGTACGATTTGAGTATAGAGTTCTAAAGGGTGACGTCACAAAAATTAAATCTGTTAAATTATGGGATTGGGCGCCATTTTCGAATGGAGTATCCTTAAAAAAGGTTCCTTGCCAAAACTTAGCTCTTAATTGTAATTCCCAGCTGAAATATGAAGGATTGAAATTTGATACTGCCCCATATAAATCTCTCTAATTTTGAGTCAGTTCTAAACTGAAGGAACAGAAACAAATTTTGAAGGGTTTGTATGGAATGCCATCAAACTTTGATCCCTTATATCTCTACTGGAAATTGCAATTCGGAGCTAATTTTTGGGATGAGGATGTCTTTTAGCATGCTCTTTAAGAATATGGCATCATATCCCATAATTTCAAAAATTTTATTTTTGTGACGTCATCACTTTAGAACTCTATTTACGTTCAGTTTCTGAACGTAAATTGATGATTGGCCAATTCGACTTGACACATGTCAAATAAGTGAGCAGAGGGATTTCAGTCAATTCGACATGACGACCGTGAACGCGGATAATATGGATTCACAGCTCAATGAAGTTATCTTGTCTTTGAATTTAAGATCTTCAAAGCGAATTGATCTGAAGAAAGAGCAATACATGGCAGTTAAGAGTCTCCTTAATGAAAAGGATGTACTGGCCGTGTTGCCTACAGGCTTTGGAAAAAGCCTCGTGTTTCAAGTTTTCGCGGTGATGAAATCGCTGGACTCGACTTCATCGAATGGCTGTGTTCTCGTAACTTGTCCCCTCAAGAGCATCATTGCTGATCAGATTGAAGAAGCCAGTTCTTTGGGATTGACAGCAGTGGAACTCGAAAGCCCAGACATGTTCGAAAACCTTCCTCGGTTGCCGGATATTTTATTTGCCTTGGCCGAATGATGGGTTTCGAGATGCAATGAAGAAACGACACAATGTTCATTTAGTTGTAGTAGGCGAATCTCATACGATAGAGACGTGGGCGGGGGAAAGGTAAGAACAAGACAAGTCAGACAAAATGTTATTCTTATTCAATGACGTGCAAATAAGCTTACGTTGCGGGGTATTCTGGAATTTCGCCCGGCGTTGTTGTAGTAAGAAAGTGTTGTTTGCAATTAAAATAATAATCGTGTAAATGGGAAACCAATGGCACATTTTTGTCATTTAAAGCATGGGACAATTTCAACAGTGGTATTTGCCGGAAAATATAATTTATTGGCAGGGAGCACTTTTCTAACTCGAGCCTAGAGGGTAACCAGTGACAGCAGTGAAGTATTGTTTTGTGGAATTCAAAGTGTCAAATTGGATGACCTCGGATTGAGGGAATTTCTAATGATCTTTGATTGCCTTCCTTTCTTGATTTACCGGAAGGGCTTCTTCCCGGAGTCGATTTCACGGCCCGCTTGGTGACGATAGTTTCCTGAAAGTTTAGACAACGGCGAATTTTGCAGCAAACGCGTTCTACAAATATAACGAAAAATTAGCCAAAAACTCATTCAGATTATTATACAAAGGAAACATTTAGCCGTAAAGTAACGGCTAAAGTTTTCAGTTATAATATACTGACCAAAGACTTAGCCGTAAATTAACGGCTAAATTATTTGTTTGGAATATATGTGAACCTAGATTAAGCCGTAAATTGACGGCTAAGTTATTTGTCTGTCATATATGTGAACCTAGATCTCGCTGTAAATTAACGGCTGAGTTATTTGTCTGTCATATATGTGAACGCAGATTTAGCCGTAAATTAACGGCTAAATTATTTGTCTGAAATATCTATGAACCTAGATTTAGCCGTAAATTAGCGGCTAAATTATTTGTTTGTAATAGAAGTGGTCGTCGATTTAGCCGTAAATCAACGGCTAAATTATTTGTCTGTTATATATGTGAACCTAGATTTCGCCGTAAATTAACGGCTAAATTATTTTGTTTGTTATACATGTATATGTGAACCTAGATTTCGCATTAAATTATTAACGGCTAAGTTATTTGTCTGTTACATATGTGAACCTAGATTTCGCCGTAAATTAACGGCTAAACAGTGCTTTTCCGTATCTTGTAAATGGTGGCGTTTAATGACCTAACGCTAAACTTTAATGCATTTTCTAGGGTCCTTTGCAGCAAACAAGACGGTGAAGCTTATGCCTTCGCAAATACTGAAGTTTTCAGGCACGTGACCAAGCTTCACCCCACCTTTAAAGATGGCGAAAATTTGCATCAAATAATGGTCGATTTTGACCAGGCTCATTACAATGGCTTACAAAAGGTGCTGGAACCTGATTTAGCGAAAAACATTATAAGAGGCTGCAGCGTACATTGGAAGACTTCGGTGAATAGGGTAAACAAGATAGTTACTAAAAGAAGGATGAATTTGATTTATTCAGGAAACTTGCTTATCAAGTTCATGAGCTTGAGGATGAAGCAGATGTAATGTTAATAATTGATGTTCTTTGTGCTAAAGTCCCCCCTTCGCGAGCAACGCACCTCTTACCTGAACATCTTGCATTAACGTCACGGAATATAGACACTACTCACTGGCAAAAAGCTGAACACTGGGTAACTTGGTGGAAGACAGAAAGAACTCTTCGAGTGCTTTGTAAGGCGTTCACTTGCTTACCGGTCGTTTCGCTACAAAGTCGTTTCGCTACAAGTCGATTTGTTACAAATATAAGTCGAATCGCTGGACGGTAATGTTGCAAGAATTTGTCAAAACGTTGAGCGTGTTGTTCATTTCTTAGAGTAGCTGCTTGTTTTCATCTTCACGCTTAAAGAACGAAGAATAGACACATTCTTTTGCCGCTTGCACAAGCTTTTGTTGCTGCGAATCTACTTATATTTGTAGCGAAACGACTTTGTAGCGAAAAATCCGAACACCGTTCACTTTGAGAGACGCAGAAGAATGGGATTCAACTGCCAATACCAACAATCCTGTAGAATCGTTGAATAGAAAGCAGTTCCAGACAGCACCAGTAACATTAACGTCCTCCTCAAACACATTTACTTAGAAGATAGACTAAGGCGCTGTAAAAATTGTGGCAATGGAAGAAAACATCAACGTCGATTACGGATGAAGGGGTCCAAAAACCAGTGTGAACGAGCGAAAGCGAGAGCGTTCTAGCCTTGCAAAAGCTTATGAAGGGTCACCCGAATAGTACCAAACCCCATCTGACAAACGTTGTAGATTTTTTAGCAAAGAAAAAGAGCACAAGAGAAGAACATACAGAGCTTTAATTGGTTCCATAATGTAGTGGAATATCAAGAGGAGATAAACGGGAAAATGAATTATCTGGGATGGTTTCTGAGAGGGAAGATAGTAGCATACAGTACAGCGGATTCAGGTTGAGCGTTTAATGGCGTCATTTACCGCGTTCGTTATCACTGTTGATTAGGTTGCGTTGCGAGGCAAATTGTCAGACGTTGCTAGGCGGGGAAGATAGCGTTCTGTCAGAGAACTGGCAGAACGCTATCATCCCCGTCTAGCAACGCAACCCAATCAACAGTGATAACGAACGCGGTAACTGACGCCATTAAACGCTCAACCTGAATCCGCTGTAAGAACACTGGATATCTTGTGAAGTTTGAACCACGAGAAAATGGGATCGAAGAAGAAGACTGGATTCGTTCTTTAAACAGCCCCGACTTAAGGTTTCCATCACAACAGTAAATCGCCATTGTAGATTGGTTAATGAGAGACAAAAAAGCAATGATCAACGGTACACAGCTAAACTGGCAATTGCAAACAGTCCCGTTCTCCTTAACAATCGTTCTTTCGCAGTTAAATGGTGACTTCCTCGTCGCATGAGCACCCTTAAAACAGCCCCATATAGAAAGGCCAAGCACTTTCAACTTCAAACTGGAACTCTCGCGGCTCGCTTAGCTTTCCACACAAACAGGAGAACATGGTCACAGATAACGATAGCTTGAGGAAGTAATTTTCATTTAGTGCTTGCAACTTAATGCTACTTAAGCTTGCAACTTAAGCATTCGATTCAGCTGTAATGATCACAAATCGATGCAGAGTCGGTTAACATAAGTATACTTCACCAGAGCATTTCTGTAGTCGCTGTACTCAACTATGACTATCCACACAAAATTTGTTGTCAACAAAACATATTGAAATTTACCTTGTGTTTGAAGCTCCCTATAGCGTCTGCAGATCCTAATAACGCGTGTCCTCAGCACTAATAAAAAATGACACCTTTGCATGTATCAAAGACTAGTAACCTTAATGGTCCCGAGGGAGTAGGTAACAAAAGAAAAGCTATGGTGGGTTTAACTTAAACGTGATACATCCAAATCGTGGTCGTCATAAATACTACAATTAAAGGAATAATTTAGCCGTTGATTTACGGCTAAATCGAGGTTCACTTAGGCTGCGTTCCTTTGGGGTGATCTGGATCAGGATCAGTGATCCAAGATCTGTCTGGATCATGGTGCATCAAAGGAACCGGTGAATCACAAATATTTCAGACAAATAATTTAGCCGTTAGTTTACGGCTAAATCTAGGTTCACAAATATTTCAGACAAATAATTTAGCCGTTAATTTACGGCGAAATCGATGTTCACTTCTATTACAAACAAATAATTTAGCCGTTAATTTACGGTGAATTTTAGGTTCACATATATAACAGAGAAATAATTTAGACCCCCGAAAACTAAGACCCCATCTTAGTTTTCGTAGTACGAAAACTAAGACCCTCTAAAAATTTTAACTGTCAAAATTATGAGGTGCACAATAATATCAAATGTAAAACTCACTTCGCATTTGACCATTCCCTATGCAAGAGCGCGATTGAGAACTGTTTGTTGCAACTCGGTATGTTGTTTAACCATTCATGCCGGAAAGACCTTCGGGCGGATAAAACGTGGGAAAAACCAATGATTTGGTTACGCAAACCCCAGGGTCAACAGCGGAAACATGAACGGACGTGTGTTGCGAATTTGACCAAGTTTGTCGGAACATGCTTGCCAAACCAACCATACAATAGCGTGGGATAATTCCAAAATTATCACCACTAACCGGCGGTACCATCAACGGCTTTGTTTGGAAGCTTGGCACATCAACTCCGCCCACGCTCCTTTAAACCGTGACGATGGCGGCCTTTTACCTGACACCTATTTACACCTCATCAAAACAAAAGGTCGTTAATTAGTAAGCGTATGAAAGGGTCCTTTTTGCAATACTAGATCACCCCTGATGAAGACACTAGACAGGAGTGTCGAAACGTTAGGTCGTGAATTGTAACTTTTTAAGTTACATTCATCAATTTTCAAACCAGAGTAGCATCAAACCATGTCTGATTGTCCACCTGGTTGCAGTGTGAACTTGAACATACCTGGTTCATTTCACTTTGATAACTTGACAGATCAGTCAAGCGGAAAAGGAGGCAGAACTCAAATCGTACCAGGACCATTGCAGGTTCTCCTCTCTCTTGCCCGCCCCAATCCCCTAGCTTTTGACCGCGCGCGATTAGAAAGCAAATCTCGGAATAACCCATACGGAGAGCCTGTTTGCAGGCTGAAAATACGCCGAATAACCTATAGATGCGAGAACTTTTGGTTTTGGTGATGACGTCACTGTGCGTCCGCCTGTACGAGTATCGCATTCCGTCGTTGCATCTTGAAGGCCCTTTTGAAGATTTTGTGTAGCTTCCTCAGTACAGTATGGCGTACCGTTGCGGACAAAATATCCAAATAATAAAATATCAAGTCAAAAATAAAAATATGTAATTAAAAATAAAATATCAGTCCAAATGTGTAAAATATCAATTCGACGTCGCTTGTCACGCCTTGCTAACATTGATCGCAAAGGTACGCAAGGTCTGCCACAACATTTTGCAGAGCAGGTAGACTTCCATTAGTCTACATAGCTTTCCTGACTCTTGACTTTGAAGTTGAGAGCGTTCTTTCATACTCATCCAGGCGCCGAAGCAAAAAATCAGAGGTGTCATGGGAGGCTGAACTAAGCTGTCTATCAGTGTTTTCCATAAGACTAGCAAGGGAGAAGAAAAACTCTCCGGTCTTAGGCAGCCATCGTGCCGCCATTTCTCAACATATCCGTATCTATGAATCAACAAACTGATATGACAACTGGTCAGCGTTCTCCCCCATTTTCTCGACTTCGAATTTTTTTTTTCGACTCATCGAATTTTTTTTTCGACGAAATATTTTTGTAGGACGTGTCGTTTCAATAAATATAGTTTTAAATCAATTATTTGAACTTTTCAAATTGATATTTTACACATTTGGACTGATATTTTATTTTTGATTACGTATTTTTATTTTTGACTTGATATTTTATTATTTGGATATTTTGTCCGCAACGGAACGCCATAGTACAGTAAATCACTTCTTCTAGTTTAGTTACCTGTTTTTAACAAATATTTGTGACTATTTGTGGGTTTAAACTCTAGTTAGGCGCGTTGTGGAAAGAGCTGGCTATGAATTACAAAACCTCCATCTTGAAAGCTGAGAGGGATTGTTACATCAAAAGGAACATGAACAAACGATTCTTGACAATTCAGTTCATATTACAAGTTCAACCAAACCGCGACAACGAACTGGTTAATACTGGCTTAGAGAATTGGTTTGTCTACGTAATATAACGAATAGGCAGTTTGCAAAACTTAGGTTTTCCTCCACCCCGGCACATCCGAAGATGAATAATCATCCAGCTGTGCGGGATAATGGTAAAATTAGAAGAAATTTCTGCTTGGGAGTTGAATTAAATTGCCTGTTGTTCGCAGTTATGGGGTTTCATTCAGAAATCTAAAGCTTTTTAACCATGAATGTTGCACTTAACCAATAGTGCGAGAGCAGTTTGATAACGCGGTATGACTAAAGAACGAAGTACCCTACGAGCTCCCGGAGAGTAGAATTATTGATGCAAATAAAAAAATTATATGACTGTTGGTTTTGAAAAAAAGGTCAAATCTGCCTTTTTGGTTTGTTGATTGTATTCTAAGAAAGGTGCGTATTAATACTCACTGAACGACACTTGAATTCAAACTGAAATTCTTGATTGAAAACTTGTACAGGTTTATCTATGCACGGCGTTATAAACAATGAAATTGTACCATTATCAAATGTCCTTCTGGCAAATATGTCTGTGGCTAATTAAGGGCAGAAAAGCAGAAAGGGAAAGGTTTTTTTGCCCTCCAGTTCACTTAGCAAATTAAAAAGCTTTTTGCACGAAGTGGTATTTGAGAGATTGTTTTTTCGCTACAAGCAGTGGGGGTTTATTTGGATTAAATTAGATGCCTTGGTGTTCTAGCTTCCTATATTACACTTTTCAAATTTCGAAATTTTGAAAATGGTTTTAAACATGATAAATAAAATTCGAACTTGAAAAGGCGTTTGCCGCGAGGAGGAAACATTTGATACGTACAAAAGCTATCAGTGTACTTCGAAGGGGCTGAAGAGGGCGTCGGAAATATCTAAGTTGCTTTAGAATTTTTTGCCGCTAAGACTTGAGCATCCGGATTGCTGTTCAGTTAGAGTCAAGTAGCACTAATCTTGTCAGAAATATATGCCGTATAAATTTCACAGTGCATTTCATACCTAAATTAGTTTTCTCTGCGTTAGTTAACAAGATCTGCTTTTTGTTTAGATGCTCTAACAGGGCAGAAGTGATTAGTTGTGAAAGCTATTTCCTTTAATCTTTCCAAAGTTTGGGGGTGATGAAAACATGATCTAATTAAACCGAGAATTCGAATGACTTAGCAAATGGGTTTCCTTTAGTTAATTATTCTAAGCAGTTTATCGTGCCACTATCATGATTATTTTGCTATCAGCGTGGGATCAGAATGAACTGCGATTGCAAAACAAATATGGTAGGCCATGAAGTTAAGATTTTAATTGCAGATGTGGGTTTTTCGACAGCCAGAATCTTCACATTAAATTACAATGAGGATTTTCCGCACGGTTTGTCAGGCTCCCGTGGGAAGAATTTAGTTATGTTCTACTTGTTCTGAAAGCATTGTCTCTTTCTTTACTCTTATTTCTTCCTCTAACAGATCAGGAGCGAGGAAGAAACAGTGCTTCTGGAAGCGATGACTGACTTAATCTTTGTTGAATCAAATTACTTAAGTGTATGAAGCCTCTCGGACAAACTGAATAGCACTCTAAAAAGATGGTCTCATCAAAGTATCATACAACTTTGAGGATTTTTGATTTCATTTCTTGGATTGCTTTAAAGGGGCACTGTCACGCTATTGTACCATAACTTTAAAAAGCTTAAAACTGTCAATACATCAGTGGAAACCTTAAAATAATGGCCTAGTTTTGCTGCCAAAGACTGTAGTACTGCGCTGATACTATAAACTCCTGTATGCCATTAAAGATGACGAGGATGGAAACGGATTTAAATTTGAAAAAACTTGCCAGTTTTTTCAATATTTCACCCCATGCATTGAAAAAATCACTCCCAAAATTGTTATGGTTAGCTCTCCCTGCTAAAATGTCATTGGAATTCATCTCGTTGATTCTGTAGGAGGATTTTTTTGCACGATAACAGGCGGCAAAAGGCAGTAAGTTTGGCAGAATTGAACCAAAAACAACAAAAATCCCGGTGACAGTGCTCCTTTAACACTAAGAAAGAAAGTAGTAGAGAACTCGACTCATTAATAATTAGACTAAGGAGTTCAAACTGGATTTCACAAATGACGACGACGTAGCAAACCGGTTAGTAATGGAGTATCTTAAAAGGAGGAAGGAAAGAACAGATTCATTATGTGAAATCGGCTGCTCTAAAGGGATGAACATTTTTCTTGAATTTCCAGGATTTTCGTTAATAGTTTCACGACACAAAACATGCTAACTCTTTCCTCGTGTAAGTAATGGCAAAAGCCTGGTAATCAGCTGCCCTGACTCTGTTCAGTTCCCATTCTCCTAAAAAAGCGTGTGATTTTGAGACTAAAAGGGTGTGACTTCAAAGTGTTTATATCAGTAGATATGCAGCACTCTGACTATTAAAAACCGGGTAAAGTTTTCGACGTGTTAAAACATTTTTGTGACAAAATAAAGTAGCCCGCAGCTCTCTTACCTGTTAATTTTGTCTCGGGGTTCTCGGAGCGGAGTGGCTTGCTGAATGCATAGGAATAGAAAACGATTCAGTAATTCACCCAAATATAAAACAATTCTCTTCTTTTGCTATTATAATTACGTGTTTGACGATGGAGGAAGCTTTTACACGTAATTCTTGGCGTCTATCTTATCTTTGACAAATAGATGAGGAAATATGTATGTAAAGTATAATCCCTTTGTTTTGCGAGACGTCATCAAGACTGCGTTTCTATCAAAATGAAAATATAGTTTCTGTTGCATCCGGCTGGGAACAAGCATGCTTTTATTGAATGAGCTGATAAAAACTCCTCGTGGGCAAGACTTTCTATTGAAGACTCTCAATTTCATGCTGACAATTGCTGACACGACTTGTGAATAAAGCAGAACAAGTATTCCGTTGTTTTCCTCAAACTGAACTTAACAACCATCGACAGAAAGCGAGGTTCGTTTGCTGGCGTGCGAGAGCTGTCACAGACTTTAAGGTATACACAAAAATGTTTATTTTAAACCTTTATGCACTACATAACAATAACTTTCAGAACGTTACATTTTCACTTTCGTAAATCAAAACATAGGAACAGCCAGCAGGATTTTTACTAGTGTAAAAGTTTCATATGAATTTTTTCGTGTATGATGATATGGTTCATGCATGTTGCTCCAGAGGCCCATTTCAGCGTTTACTTTGACTTAGACTAACAACTGAATTTGTGGTATTGTCGATAGCCCACCGAAAAGGAATGCTCATTCAACAGTTTTCAGTTTAGTGTTACAGAAATTAAAAGATTTAAACTAATGTTTTTCTGTTTGCATTGGAACCACTTTTACGGCATAGTTTCAGGACAATAATAATACGAAGAAAAACTAACAGCTTCGGGCCCTGACTTTCATTTCATAAATATGACCAAATATTGCAATTTTACGTTTCATTTCAGTAGTACTTGGAGGTAAGAGTACCATGTTATAGTTAATTTTCACGTTGTCAGTCATATGTTAGAACAGCGTTGATCATTGTAGTAAAAACACCTAGCTACTTAAGGCTCAGACGCTCTGCTTGAGTAGCCATACAGGATTTCACCCACAAGTCACCTGTATAGCATAAAAGCATCAATGAAAGAGAGTTGCTAACTCGCCTAGATCGAATGCTTTAACTTTTTTTAAAGATCTCAGTTCACACGAACAGTGCCATCGATTATTCTTTCGAATAGTTCCATAAAGTGAAATGTTAACAGCGACAGAGTTGGCAAAATAGTCAGAAACTACGCAACTGGGAGAATCAAAGCCTGTGTTGTTTATACTCAATTGGTTTGGTGATCGAAAGTGGCGTTAGGTTTTGCCTTCCGCTCTGAAACTAGAGAATAAAAAGCGACGACAAGCCACGAAATTGTTAAAATATATTTATCTCGTTTAGAAAGTAGTTCATGCGATTTCAAGTACTTCAAAAACGCCAAAGTATAGATTTGACCTGAAAAGGCTAAGCGTATTTAATTTACAAAGGTCACGCACAGCCATACCCTGTTTTGAATTATTTATCAACATTATTTGTACGCTTGCAGATTTCTGCCTTCGATAACCGAGTCGTTCCCTTAACTTTATTGGTAGTTGTGCGTGAATGGGCAAATCGGGCTTTCCAATCATCAAATCTAAACACAGCGGGGGATTTTATTAACTTCTTGGCCTTTCGAGCTTGCACCTTTTCGTGATAATTGCTGTCGCGTTCCTCTATATGTTGCATTGAGTTGAAATAAACCAGGACAAACAAACATAGGAAACGTTTTCTTTTCCGGTGCGGATCAATCAATAACAGGAATTCAATTTACGTAGTCACCGTCTTGAATGATCTCGGAGGCAATGTTTAGGAAAATGTATATGTATATGGCTGTAGCTCATCAGTAAAATCGCAACCATCAGTCAACCAATTCTCTAACTTAGTGGAAAGTTTGAAGTAAGGTGTTAAAACATGTTTTCCGTAAAAGAATGAAATTATTTTAAGTGTATTGACTTTACAATATACCAAAACTTGGAACGATGAGTCATGTTTCGTTTCCAAGGAACATCAGCATGCTTCGAAATGCTTACAACATCAATCGAGTGGGAGGCACTTTGCTTTGCTTTCACGCCACTTAATAAAATGTTTATTTTTGAATTAAGCACATCCTCGTTAAATGTCAAAGGATTATTTTACGACTTGTCTCCAGAAACTCCGCCGGGAACTGAATTTTGGTCACGTTTTCAAGATGTAGTAGAGGACAGTTTATTTTAGATTTCTGCAACAAAGATGCATTACTAAAGGTAGTTATAGTACATCTGTTCAATAGATTTGATTTACTTCCTTGTGTTGAGGTTTGATTTTCTGCTCTTTTTATCTTTTTTAGCGAAACCGGTTAAACGTATACTATGTAGTCTAGAGCCTATCGTGACCAAAACGGATTATGATAAATTTGACATCGATCAATCACTTCAAGTCTTTGCTGCTGGGCATCGACTCTGTGATTGCGTCCACTGTTCAACGATTCGGGACGAAAAATCAGTTTGAGTATGAATGCAGACACTGATAAAAAGAAATGCTTAATAAGTTAGCACCGCGTTTTAAGATCGAGTCAAAACTAAAAAGGAGCCAAAACTAAGAAGACGAAAAAGAAACTGGCGCGATGCACGGTAATATCCTGAAATTCGCTCGCTTTACGGTGACCGATTCGCCCGTAATATAGAACAATATCAAATAAAATGATTATTGGAAATTCCGGCTGAAAATTGTCAATGATAAAAAAGAGACAGTGATAATCTTTTATTTGGAAATTTAATTAAAGCAAGTTTCAAAATAATTTAGCTAGAGTGAAAACTAACCCAAGCCGGTCTATTTTGTGTCAGTTTTAAATACGTACTTGGTTTCGGTCATGCTTTCGTTTAACATATTTTTTCTTTTATACCTTTTTCACTTTTATTTATTATTTTTTATCCTGCAATCGTGTGACAAAATCGTCACATGATTTGAATGAAAAAAGTGAGTTCGACCGACTTCAGTGGAATCGAAGCACTTCCTATTTCAATTGGGCTTACCTGGAAATTCTGCTATTCCACGCGTATCATTAGATGTTTACCAGGCGTTAGCTCTTGCCTTCGGAAGTCGTTTTTCATAAACTCTAAAACCAAGATGACCGAAGCTTAATTTTTCTTAAGCGACAGGTGAAAAGGTAGCTAGCTCATCTTAAATGAACTTTCTTTATCTTTTTTTTATATAACTGCACTTCCTCTTTGTATTGCCCGTGAATGGCCCGGGATGGACTTCTTTTTCAGTTTTCAAGTCGTAATTAAGTTGAGGCCATTAAAAATTGATTGAGTTGTTTCACAGTTTTTGACAACAGGATGAAATGTGATGTTGCAAGTACTATGCGTTTTTATAACCAGCCAAGAAAATAAGTTGCATAATCAACTGTTGCTGTTGTTGTAACCTCTTACAATTCTTTATTTTTTTTAACGATCTAAATTGTTTAAACCGTGACAATTTTTAGTCATGGAAGCCTGCTTGCGATCAAGAAAATACTAAATGACTAACTTTTGTAGGAAATGCGTGAAGTCTGCAAATAAATGGCAAAAGTTTGACACTATATTTTTAATCTTTTAGCAATGAGAAAACAAGTCCAAGGTAACGTGGGTGTAATGTGATTTTAATTTAATTTTCAACAAAGAACTTTGAAGTTTAAATATTTAAAGTTGCTGAGAACCTTCCAAATGGCAAACTGCGAGGTTTAAATTGGTAACGTTTTGCCGCCGTCATTTTTAAAGAGTGATTTGGTCTGAAACGTCATCTATCATACGAGTAACTGACAAGACCTCTTTCCGTTGTCGCGAGAGTCAAATGAAGGACGACTTTACCGCTGTTGTAAAGACCAACACGCAGTACAAGGCCTTCGCGTAATGAATCCCAGTGGTAGGCGTTCGTAGTTTATTTGTAATACCTCCCACCTTTCCTTCCATAGGCTTGTTTTAAACTAATTAAATTGTTATTCTTAACAGATCTTATTACGCTAGCTTCCGCCTTTTGTCAGACACACAATATCCTCCTCGTTAAATCGTCTTTTCTTTCAATCCTTTCCTTCCGTCGTTTCTTCGTTATACATTACGCGCCATTCAAATGGTAAAATTTCATTTTAACTTTCAGTTCAACAGAAAAAGTAATTCCCAAACAAGGAAGCCTTCTATGCCATAGACGCCATTTAAATCAGTTGAAAAATTGTAAGAGAATACAAACCTCACCAATATATATCACAGCCAAGCAATATCCTCAATCTTTGTCTCAAGTGCAACAGTTTGAGGTGAGAATATTTGGATTTAGATGCTTACGTTCTTTTTGTTTTATCTTAACTTTACAGCTCAAGCAAACCCAAGAACACACACTGAAATACGTGTCTTTTATCCAGGAAAAAAAAAACAAACATGCGAAAACAGCATTTACAACCCACAAACCCTAAAGTTAAAATTGGATTAACTCGAAATTATAGGTTGTTAAACTATTTTCAAAATCTGCGAATCGCTTTTTACCCTCTCAAATTTGTTGTTTGTTTTAGCTGACTATAACGCAGATGAACAAAAATTCTCTCCTTGGTCAAAAACTCATTCTGTTGTCAATTTGTGAAGTTTGGCGCGCCATGATGTAAAAGCAAACAAGTTAAAAGTATTGAATTGAAGGCGGCCCACGCCTGGCTACTAAAATTAAAAATTACAAAGTACGTACTGATTAGAAAGAGCTTAGGCTTAAAGTTCAATTAACCATCTTTCCAGTCACTTCACTGAATCTCATTGTGCCGGCGTTGCTCGTACACACTTTACAGAATTACCGGCATCAGTTAGAAACTTATCACGGTGAGCCTTGAGCAAGACAACCTTAATTTAATAGATCAATACAATTGTAAAAGATCTCGATTTATCCTACAACGAAACGAAAAAAAAAAAAAAAACACCGAAATGCGCCAAAACAAAGTTAACGTTCACGCTAAAAGGTGATAAAAATTTCTGCTGAGAACAACAGTGAAATCAAGGCCAGATAACAATAAGGACTCCGATCTTGTTTACTTTTGCCGTTTGAGGCTGAAATAAAATGTTAACTGTTGGAAGTGCGCCTAATATAACCACCAAATCGTTCCCAGTAGAACTGGAATTATATTTGAGGGGTGGATGCGGAGCGTTTCGCGATGCCGCTTCGTTGTCCCTGGTAATTCCTTTTGTAAGTCTAAAACCTCTCAGATGGCGATCTAAGCGACTTATTTTCGTCCATTCGCCTTTTCTTTGAGTGTTGCGCTTCCGAGGTCTTGAGATTAGCCAAAGGCCTGCCGTCGCCGTTCACTGGCCGTTGCAACGAAAACTGATCACGGACGCCGCAAGACTGGTGGCGACGGAAACGGAAGCCGCGCAAGAAAATTTTCTGCGCTAAGGATCAAATTGAAGTTTTATTTTTAGCCATACATCTTTGACACGTCGTTGATTAAAAAAAAAAGAAAAAAAGAAAAAGAAAAACAGTACGTCTTTTGTCAATGTCACTGAATCAAAAAGGTAACATTTGAGAACGTCACCTTGTTCCGAGGCCCCAGAGTTAGGGTCTCTGAACGAGGTTGATGAATTGCATGACCCGTGGAAATTTAAAACGCCGTGATTTGTGGGTGAATAACATATAGCCCACTTTGCAAAAGAGTAAGAACCTAGGAAAAAATCCAAACTTAATTGTGAACCAACCAAATTCAATTGAATGGTTTTTCACATGAAAGGGGATCGAAAAAATCTAAAAAGTTTTGCAAGTTTGAGCGTGTTTGGATGAAAAGCCGCCAGATAACATATTAAATTAGCAAATCAGTAAAGTCCCATACAAGTGTCTCTATTTCAGAAAGTAGTCCCCCAAGTCGTTTTACGATTTTTATATGCCTTTCATTCAGCTTACTATTCAGTCTTAAAGTTGGTTGGGCTACCAGTTTTTGAAATATTTGAAAAACTCTTTCCGGGGTGGATACAATTGTTCCAAATAGAGTGTTTTCCCTCATGTGACTTTAAGCCTTATTGGCTTACTGAAACAAAAGAAGCTATTTGCATAAAAATAGAATGCAATTCCCAGAGGTTTAATTTGGGACACCAACATGGCCGCCGTTTCTTTGTTTTGGGACACCAACATGGCCGCCGTGACGTCATGTGAAAACACCCCATATTAAAAACTCTTTCCCAGGCCCCTACTCATGCCAAAGCGGGATATTCCTTATCTGATGCGATACAATAACCACGCTGTCGGTTCCGTTTCGGATGAGCTACACTGCAACAATCTCTCTACGCGTCGCAAAACGCTTTATTTTTAATAATATCTTAACTTAACTTAAAATTATTTTAGTATACTGCAGTTACGGTATTTTTAGTGACGTTTTTACCGCGTAATACAAATAAAAATTAAAGATTGGTGTACAGGGAACATTATTACGTTGTATTATTAAAACCTAACGCAAGACTACTTTAAGCTTTCTGTTCTTTCGTCTTTCAGAAAATGTCAAATCCTCTAGTGATCACAATCATCTTGGTTCTGTTTAGTCTTAGCCACGTGACCCGGACCGCGAACAGTGATAAATGCTGGGTGACAACGGAAAATATATCAGTTTGTGGACAGCACGTTAAAGTACGAATGTGCACTGGAACATGCAAATCAAACAGTGTCATACTTATGGGCTATCCATGGTACAGGACGCAATGTAAATGTTGTAAAAGTACAGGGTTTAGAGATAAACACATAACCTGCGCGGACGGAACTCTTCAAAAGGTTTCTGATGTCAATGGTTGTACGTGCCAGCAATGTCACGGTAGTTAAACAAAATGAAGTTAAAACCACGCCAATAATGAACACAGAGCCACCTGACGATAAAATGTTTAAGTTTCCAACTATAGAATGTAATGGAAAAGCGACGTGATTTGAGAAAATAACATTAGCCCCTTTCCCTCCCGAAGAATAACGAATTAAAAGTTAGAAAAGGAACTAGAATTTTTTTATAACAACGCCAACAGCAACCAACAGATGATTGTCAAAGGTTCCACCCGTAAACTCAAATTAAACAACGAGAAAAGTAGCAGGTAGGCTCACCAGGGCCCGTTTTGACAGGTGATTCTGATTGGCTGAGCCATAGCAACGAGAGTTTGATGGATGGTTGCTAGGGTGAAACCGGAAGTGACGTCATTGGATAGCCCTAGCAACGGGGAGTTGATGGGTGGGGTTGTTAGGGGGTGTGACCGGAAGTGGCGTCATGGGATTGAAAAAAATTGGAGTGTGAATGCGGACGACCTGGGACCGAGTTTTATTGCTGAGCTGATTTACCGTGTCTAGTAGGGGAATAAAGGGGACACTTATTTTTAAGAGAGAGAGAGAGAGAGAGAACGCGGCGCATGCGCGCAAAAGACAGAGACAGAATGGAAATGAAAAAAAAAGTGTTGTATTTACAAGAAAAAAACCTAGTATTTTACAAGCGGGAACGTGTGGTGGGGCCGAGTGCCCTACCGTCTCTGAGAAAAAAAAATCATCACGAAGAAGTCTGGGTCTGGGTCTCCTCAGGCTCCTCGGTCTCCTCCTCACTCTCCTCAGTCTCTGCTTCCCTCTCCTCGTCCTCCTTCTTTATTTTTTGACCTTGGGCGGATGAAGAGTGGATGGCAGTCTCGAACTCTTGCAGGGATAATCCTAGCGCCATAGCGAAATCAAGCAGCCAATGAGAGTGGCATTGTTTGAAAGTGTAGCCGGCGGCCATACCTCGTTTGACGCGTTCGAGCAGGTAGTCTTCGTCGGAGGCGAAGTCGTCGCGTTTGAGGTCAATGTAGTAGAAGCGATGAGCCATGTTGGGTGAACGTTTTTTTTGCGAGTGGGAGGCTGCAAGAGCGTGTGTCTCTTTTTGTAGACTGATGGCGCGATTTCATTGGTCCTCGTCGGAATCGCTCTCGTAACCAAAGCAGTACGTGAGGTACGTGCGTGGATCGAGGGCACGTTTGGAGTACACGAGCTGGTACTGTTTGACGAGAGGACGCGTGAAGAGCGAGTAGGTCTTGACCTCGCGTTGAATGGCGTGGGATTGGCCGATGGGAATGGAACGCGGTGTGGCCAGAGGAGGTTGCAGTTCGTCGAGGAGATTGGCGCGCATGACCTTGTAGTTGAGTTGCGCGGATCCCTCGCTGTTTAAGGAGAACCCCTTGACTTTGCAGCAGACTTTGCTGCGAGCGGTCTGGTACCCGTAATTTTTGGGACTCCACTGCAGAATTCCGCAATGTGATCCCCAGCATCCAGTTCGTCAGTGAACTCGCCCAAATGATCACCCAAGAGGAGGGGCTGTTCGTGTGGGCGTTGGGTGAAAAGCACCGAGTCCATGTCGTAGTAGAGCACCCGTTCCCGTAGTACGTCGAGAGCATCGTACAGTTTGAGACGCGCCCAACACGTGGTGAAACACGCGACAAAAATGTTCAAGTTGGGCGCAACGGGAATGTCTTCGGTTTGCGTGGCGTAATGAACTTCCACGCGGTGCTCGGACAGGACGCTGACGTAACGCACGTCGAACTGGTGACTGTCGAGGAATTCGGAGAAGTCCTGTGGGTCGACGAATTCTTTGACTTCTCGGCGGTCCAAACGTTGACCGAACTTGCCCCACGTGCTGTTGAGCATGAGTTTGGCCAAAGCGCGCATCCCTGGGTTATGAGCAATGTTCTCGGGATCCAAGCGGATGCCCTCGGCAGTCTCGTAGTCGGTGACGTACTTTTGTTTTTCTGCCTCGGACATATCGGCACGGGGCCAACCGCTGGCTTCCACCTTGAGTTTGAGCCAGGTGTCGACGTAGTCCCGGAACAAACCCACTCGGGTGTTGGGGAAATGCCACACCTCGTGGATGACTTGGAGGACGTACCCCTTGGCCACGGCGCGTTCCAATTCGGGCGTGCACCACGTACCGGTGAGTTGACGTTGATCGTCGGTGTGAGAGCACCGGTGAGTCATGTCGTGTAGAGGGAGGCCGACATTTTCTTGGGCACAGGTTCGGCACAGCGGAAAGGTCAACTTGCCTTCTTGGGTGAAAGGAAGCACCGGATGGAAGAGGTGACGAGGAGGGAGAATGGTGACTTTGGCCAATCCGAAATAGTGCGACAGATCCGTACTGGGAGGGTTGTAGAAGATCTGCGGATGACCCACGGGGTACTGGCACCGCTTGTTGACCCACGGATACAGGCTGGTATAATCGTAGTAGCGGATGGTTTCGTCCGCTTCAGGGTCGGCCTTGTGGTACAGTCGGGTGGCATTGGTCCGCCCTCCCTTGAAGGCGTCCCGTGGGTCGAGTGGAGCTTGCAAGTCGAGGTGGGTCACAAAGTCTCGGACGTCGGGATCCTCGGTTTTGCGTTGCGTCCACTGGTACTCCCAGATGGTCACAACCGTGTACCCCAAGGCGCGCAACTTGGCTTCCCGTTTCAAGGTTAGGCTGTTGACATCCGCCAGGCTGCGATGGAGGAGACGGGTGTGATTCTCTCCACGCTGACGATGGCAGGTCGGACACCCGTGCCAGAAACACCCGTAAAATTCGTAAATGGTGCGGGTGTCACTGTCGTACCCGTCTGTAGTGTACCGGGTGTTGGGGATGCGGTATTCCCCCGCATTGCGTGCGTGCTGGAGACGCTGCTTGTGCAGCGGATGATCGAGGTGTACGGCATCCGGGTACGCCAAGGCCATTTCGTCGTACTGGTCTTGTTCCTCCGGGGTGAGGGCATTCCAGACGGATTGGCGGAGCCCGTGTTCGACCCACATGAGCCATTCCATGGCTGACAGAGAATGACGGGTGGAGCGCCGCCATCCGTGCAGGGGTTCGGATGCGATGGTGTCGGGAATCATGCGATTCATCCGCAGGTCGAGGTTGCAGGCGGAGGCGATGGTGGGGTGGTCAAAGGGGCTGAATCCCCGTCTTGGTTTCGAAGTCCTCCTTGAATTGGAGACATCCCGCTTTGAGTAAGGCCACGTCCGACTTGCAATACAGTTCGAGTTCGTGTTGGAAATCGAACTGGGGTTGATCGCGCAACCGTTCGGCATACCATGCCTCGAAGTTCCGACGCCCTTTGACGGACTTGCTGTCGGGCAAGTAATCCTCCATAGGTGGCAAAGGTCCCACGTACGCCTGGTTCTCGGGGGTATTGAATTTGTGGGGAAAATACCCCTTGGCCAGTTCCGTCAGTCCGAAGGTCTTGGGAAATGCGGAGAGGGGCATCTGGAAGAAGGACATGGAATCAATGAAACGAATTTTGTCCATGTCCAACTGAAGGATCTTGCCCCCATTCCGCAACTGGTCGATTTGCTGGCACCGCCGGTGGTACGCGTCCACGATGGGGTAGCCGTCATACCCTTGAAAATTATGGGCGAGGACGACAATGCGGGAGGTGGTGTCGGTGATCTGACCTTCGAGCCAATCGAGGAACTGGTCGATGCAAGTGGTTCCCTCCGGGACGTTACGGAACACGTGTGGGTTAGGATCGTGTTCCCCCTCGGCCACTAGCAGGTTGGGCACGTGTCGTTCCCCCTCCAACATGGATTCGATATCGAAGAACACGAGAACGGGTGGATCCATGGGTCCGGTGTCATCAGTCTCCTCGCCATCACTGTCACTGTCCGAAGAAGAGGACGAAACGTCAGCGTTCCCCTGGGCTTGACGCGCGCGACGGGCACGACGGTGACGTTGACGCCTTTGACGACTTTTGCGGCGTCGTTTTTCAGCAGGGGACTCTTTTTTCTGCAGGTAACATTGATGGTGTTCAATGTCCACGTACAGGTCGCAGGCAGGGCAAGTGAAGTACCCGCAACGATGTTTGGCCCGTTCCTTATCGCCTCGCAAGAGCGTGAGACAAGTGCCGCACTTGCGGTAGGTATCGCAAACCGATGGTTTGTTGCGCGAAACGGCTTGTTGCTGCTGTTCGGTCATGGTCCGGTGGTTGGTGAGGCACGTGGGACCGTGGGACCATCGATGGCAAGCGTCGCAGCCTACGGAGGACGGTCGCATTTCATCGCGTCGGTCGAGACGCGCCTTATGGTCGGGGCACCCTTCCTGGAAACACTTGCGGCACAAATTGGCATTGTCGCTGCAATGATGGCGTTCCAAGTTGTTGACTCCCTTGAGGCACGTACCGCAGAAATGGGAACGCCCGAAGAATCCCGGCAAGGAGGTGATGGTGTCGTAATGTCCATCCCAGTACAGGAGAGCCAAAGGTGTGGGACCCGTGCCGTACTTGAAGCAGGCATAGGCACGATCGGCATCCACGACGACGAGGTGGTAGTCACTAAGGGACCGATGAGCCATGAATTGGCGCAGTTCTGCAGGCCCGCAAGGCCCGAGTGGTACCTCCGCTGCCACTTGAAGTTGAATGGCTTCATTGTGTTTGGAGCGTGTGCCCGCGTTGAAACTACCGCCATTGGGGATGACGGTCTGCCTTGGCCTTGGAGGTCACGAGGGCTCGAGCGCAACAAATGCCGCCGACTTCGCCTTTGATTTCGATGACCGTGCGTTTCATTTCCCGCAACCGTTTGATGGGTCGATTCCCAGGAACGTAGCGTTTGTCGTGTCCGCTGCCGGGAGGTTGTTGGACCACGCGCACGACATCCAGTTGAAAAGAATCGTCCACCTCGAATCCCTCGTTCCTATTCAAGAGAGCGGCCACGTGTTAGAGGATGGCCTGTGTCCGGGCGACATGGTTGCGCCATTCTCCAGCCGTAGCTCCGCGGTTCGAGTAAGAAAGAAACGGACGGCAGTCAAAAAGGAACCCAAGACCGGGGAGGAAGTGGTCGTGAACAACCACTTGGCATTATCCCTCATAGAGGACATGCCGTACGATCAGCAGACGTACCCGCACGGACCCCCGCCAGCACCCTCCCAGACACCGTCGGAGACACGCCCAGAGAGTTTGGAAGTTCTCCTAGCTGAATTGCCCGATTTGGGAGAGGAAGAGGTAAAGCAACCGGAGAACACCCTTCCTACCTACGAAGAGGAAGTGGTCGAGGAAGGATGGGCACCCCGCGAATACCCACAAGACATTCCTCCCAGTCCTCCTCCTCCTTCATCCAGTCCGACCGGTGGGATTGTGGTCACGTGTCCCATCCACGATTTTCCGTTGCACCACAACGTCTCTCAACGCGGATGGGCGTACGTGCAATGTCTCGAAGAAGGATGTCCTTTCTGGTGCGTCGAAGAGGATGCCATTTCCTTGACCATGGAATGGCGACTGCAAGTTTGCGACGATGTGAAAGACGGTCCGTTCACTTGTTTATGCGACAAACCCTACAAGATCGTCCTTTGCAGGAACAGTGTCAGAGGCAACAGGGGTCGTCTGTTCTTGACTTGCAAACAGACCCCACAGTGTCGCTTTTTTCAATGGGCAGATACCCCGAGAGATCGCAAAGCCATTCGAGCTCATCACGAAGTGAATGGAAATACCTACAGCAGGGAGAACATGGCACGGAGGAAACGCGCGGCCTTCCGGTATGCACCCAGACCACAATTCCCCAAGAGACCCAGACATGACCCACGTGCAGAGGGACGCCGGAGAACTGCCTTGTCCCATTGGGTCGATCGCGACGGATCCTTTTCACCCGATTGAAAAAACATTTTTTTCTTTTTTCGCATTGTATAAAGAAAGCGTATGATGTCAATAAAACTCATTTGACCCGATGGTTGTGCGAAAAGTACTTGGGTGCCCATCCCATTCCCTACCCCGAAGAGGACGAGGAGGCCGAACCCTTGGGCGTCTGGGACTGTCTCGTGAACGATCCGGGATTTCATTTGGGTGGGTATTGCGTGTTTGTGGTGTGGTTGGTTCGGACTTACGGGGCACCGCAAGCTTTCGTCCATTGGCGAACCGTGCATAAAGTCCAGGGGGAACGCATTTCCTCCAACACACGGTTGTTGATGTCGTGGGGATGGCAAAGTCTGCGAGGTACGCTGATCCGACGGCTCCGGGAGCTTTGGGCGGGGTCGTGCGTTACGCTCGTGCACGCGGATTGACGGTCCCCGACGCTCGACGTGCCTTGGAAAAGGAGTTGTCGTACACGTTGCACAAACCACCACGACGACGGGTGCAGACGTTACCCGTACTCGTGTTCAACAAAGACGAACAATGGGTAGCGGATCTAGTGGAAATGCAGACCACGGCCAAATGGAATCGTGGGATGATGTACTTGTTGACCGTGGTGGACGTCTTGTCCAAGTACGCCTGGGTTCAACCCTTGAAGAACAAGACGGGAGCCAGTGTAGTGAAAGCGTTTGAAAAGATCGTCAAAGACAGTGGACGTCAACCTCAACAATTGCAAACGGACAAAGGCAAGGAATTTTACAATGCCACGGTACAACGGTGGTTGAAAGAACGAGGCATTCATCATTTTTCCACCGAAGGAGATGCCAAAGCGGCCGTGGTCGAACGTTTTAATCGCACGTTGAAAAGTCGCATGTATCGGTACTTCACGGCAGCCAATACGATGAAGTACCTGGACGTCTTACCCGACTTGGTTCGCGCATACAACGACGAACCCCATCGAAGTATCGGGATGGCCCCGCTAGACGTGACCGCCGACAACGAAGGGGACGCGTGGCATCGATTTTACGGCAAACGAATGGCCCAGGCGAAAAAGAGAAAGAAACGACCCGCCTTCCGAACGGGCGATCACGTGCGATTGAGCAAACGGGTGCGAACCTTCAAAAAAGGGTACTTGCCCCAATGGACGGAGGAAGTGTTCGTCATTGCACGCGTGGTGCCGGGAGCGGTGACGACGTACAAAGTCGAGAAAATGGACGGAACGCCCTTGCGAGGAACCTTTTACCGAGAAGATCTGCAAAAAGTCACCGTGAACGAAGAGACCTTGTGGCGGATGGAAAAAGTACTTAATCGCAAACGCGATGCCGTGCTCGTCACATGGAAAGGGTGGCCCGCCAAATACGATAGTTGGATTCCCACCGAGTCATGAGCCACAACAACAGCCAAGACGAAAGCCGTTACGTGACCTTACCCAGCGATGGCGGAGGGACTCAATTCGATGCGACTAACAAGAACAACGCTTACAAAGTATAGATGCCCTACACGTTTCGTTGCGACGGTCCCGGATGGGAAGTGGGGTTGAGCAGTTTGTCTCTACCCGTGGAAGACGTGGTTCGATACGCCATGAAATTCATTTTTCCTTCGGGCACGAAGTTGATTCGAATGGAATTTCCCACCAAATTGAGCGGTGAACTCGTTCAACGTCTGACGGACTACGTGACGATCGACGAAGTGATGGAAAGTAAGGAAGTGAAAGACGGTGCTTCCTTCGTGCGTCGCATGATCAATCTCTTGCAACGTAAAGTGGGAGAGGCCCTCATGGCCTCCAATACCGTTCGCAACGATTGGTACGATAAAACCACGAACGAACGATACATGTTCGACGTGAAATGGACGAGTCCCACCTCGGTGTTGTGGGATACCAGCAAGACGGGAAAAGAGGATGCCAAACTATGGATTCGCATCCTGGAACCCATGGCCAAACATTTGAGGATCGTCCAATACGATACCACCACCAAGAAGAACCGCAGAGGACCCAATCTTCGCTTGATCCCTTGGTTCTCTCCCTTGTCGGACGGTCTGACCAGCGGAGGAGGGATCGGGTTCATGTCCGAATTGACGGAGGACGACGTGAAATACATGCGGTTCACCAATCAAGCCTCGTGGGAATGGTTGGACTTGAATGGAGGTTGGTTCTAGGACATCGTGGGGACGGCTTCTCGATCACTACGCGTGTACAGCAATGTGGGAGAAAGCATGATCGTGGGCTATCAAGACACCGATCTGTTGCGAGAAGTGGAAGTTCACGCCAATGGGAATGCCACGGTCTACTTCGAACCGCAGCACGTGCAATATTTGCCGGTACGTCAACCCCAATTCGACGTCATGGAAACTCAAGTGTCCACCCTGGACGGACGTTTGGCCAAATTGGGGACGGGTGTCACCAACGTCACTTTGCATTTTCGTCGGCGAGAGGTATGAGAGAAAAGGAAAAAGCCATCCCGATCAGTTCTTTTTCGCCATGCCCGGAAGAAGAAGAGGGAAACCCATAAAAAGGGAACCACCGGGACGGAGGGAAACAGTCTCATCATGCGCGGAGGGAGTGTAAGACGATACACTCCCACTCAAACTGGAAGCGGTTTCGGGAACAGTCTCTTCCTAACCCTGTTGAGGAAGACCGGTCTTCCCCAAGCCATTGAAAAGAGAGCGACTCGAGCCGTCAAACGCAAAGCTCGACAGGCCATCCAAAGTGTCGTCACGCCTAAAGCTCGACGCATCATCCGCGATCTACTGGAGTGAAAGAAAATGGACTACACTCGTACCCGTGCCCGCATGGGTTTGCAAGGCATGAGCGGTTCGACCTTCGGAGGACCACGACGACGATTGTACCAACGCGGAGGGAACGTCTTTGGACTGGCTCCTCAACCGGTCCGTAATGCTCAACGTTGGGCCGCCGCTTACGCTCGTCGACAACAACAACGCGGGGGCTTGTTCATTCCGCCACTGCCAGTGAAACGACGACGACGACGACGACGGTGAAAAAAAAGTATAAGAGAAGTGCGTTTCCTTTCCCGTCATTCACAGTTTATCGAGCCATGGCACACGGCGCTTCCAAGGATGGGCTCGATCCGCGTTTTCAATTGTTCGACCTGCCCGAGACGGATGTGGCCGTCGAATCCCGACGGTACGTCGAAACACCTCCCGTGGTCATGGCCAACATCAATCCCATGGAATTCTTGGTCAACAAGAGTAACGCTTACATCGATTTGGACAACAGCTACTTCGAACTGTCCATCAAATTGGTCAATAACGATGGGAGCAACATCGTCGCTGCGGAGACCATGTTTCCCACCCAAAACCTGGCTCATACCCTCATCAAACAGACGAGCGTGTACTTCAATGGCGTCTTGATCAGCCCACAGACGGACACCTACGCTTACAAGGCCTACATCGAAACGTTGCTGAATTACAATCGAGAAGAGACCGAGTCCACCCTGCGCGTGCAAGGCATCATAACCGATGCCTTCGACCCACCCGTCCCCATCACCGCCAACAAAATGGACACCACCAACGCAGCCTACAGGGGACTCACGGCCAGTCAGAAAGCCACGATGAATGCTATGAAAGCCGAAAAACCTTCGTACCATGAGGAGCTTAACCCAGTTCAGGAATGCGGTTCCCCGCTGCTTAGGTAAATTTTTTTTACCTAAATCACAGTAGGAGTCGAAACAAGAGCCATCCTAAGAACGTCAGCAAACTTCATGAAGGTGTTAATACTGACGCCTTGTGTGCGCCGGCTAAATTTGCTTATTATGTTGTTACTGTCGAGAAATGTATTAATCAGCGAACGGGACAATGTAAGGCGATATATGAACGTGATTTTAAACTTGTGTTTTCTTTGTTAGTGCCAATCAATACTAGTCCTCCCTATTTAAGTTAGACTAAAAAGCGTATTCGGCTTATTTTGCTTTTAATAAAGAGGGTAGTTTCTAAAGAAACTGTGGTGCTGCGTCGGTGGGGAAGTAGTACACAAAAATTTGGTATTATCAACAGAGTTGATAAATGTAAATTGACCACCGTACAGGGATTCTAAAAGCTGACGTTTCGAGCTTTTACCCGAGTAAATGGCCCGATTTAGACTAGAGACGGATCATCCGTCTGGGACGAACTTGGGCAAAGAACGGTAGTTCGTCTGATAATTCGTCTGCATATAAATACAGGCAGACGGATTATCCGTCCCGACGAACTCTCTGGATAATTCGTGTTCATCGACGAATTATCCAGATAGTTCGTCTGGACGGATAGTCCGTCTGTTTGCCCGTATTTATACGCAGACGAATTATCAGACGAACTATCGTTCTTTGCCCAAGTTCGTCCCAGACGGATGATCACTATGATCCGTCTCTAGTATAAATCGGGCCAATATATCCGACCATGTCCTTTGAAAAACGTAACTAGTCTCAACCCCGTCATTGTGCAGAAAAGTATCCAGGATAAAAGTAATAATACTTTTATACAGACCACTTTTAGATAAAATTGTCACAAGCGATTTATTCTCAACAAGCGCGGTCAGTTTAACATTGAATGATCACGGTCAGTAAAGCATGGCATGTCAAATCGTGCACGGTGAAGGAAGGATACAGAAGCAACGAATTAGAACAGTAATTTCCAGTCAGTATTTTTTTCCATCGTAAGGGCGCAAAAAATTCAGTTTCAATTCTGATATGTAAAGGAATGAAGCTTCAGCCTTACATCTGATATTTCTGATAAGGTTCTTTAACAATGAAGTCTCGTTGAACGCCCAAATTTGAAGTGGCCTTCAAACACACAAAGGCGATAAGGTTGCAAATGAATAGACAATTCTAGCAGTTAATTCGGTTTCCTTACCGGTAACGAAGTTTTCTGGAGCGTGCAATGTGCAGGATGTGCGGTATGTTTCCAGATCTCCTGGAACTGCCATTGTTTCGAGCTGAACGTAGTTAAAACACTATTTCAGAGCAGATCAAACCCTGTGACTCTAAGTTTCATTGGAGAACAGGACGCAACTGACACTGGATCAATTCTGAGTGATGTATCAGCTGTTGCCCTCACAAAAACAAAACTAAGGAAGTAGTAAGCCGGTAACTGACATGCCGGGCCTCTCACTAGATCAGTTTGTTGGCCGGATGTGTATCAAGGTCAACGGTGAGGAAAATTATCTTTACGGTATTATATTTGCAACGTATATAATTAAATACACATTCACAACGCAAACTCAAGTTATTCGGATTCAAGACGGCATGACCGTTGAAAAATTACCTTTAGGAAAAATATTCATTTATATGTAAAGTTGATACATCGACCATTTAACTCAAAAGTAAAAACATTGAGCACTTTAAGACCTTGACTCCTGCAATTGTTGTACAAATTTTCACTTTTTATGGACTGCATTTCTTTTACAAGTTAATGCAAAGGGCAGGGTTTGAGTAAGATTTAAAGCAGTAAAACACAGGCAAGTAAATTAAAAATTGTGGCAGATTAAACACATACAAATTAGTGTCCAAGTAGTTTAGGCACAGGCAAATTAATGCCATATAAGCCTCTGGCTTTGGCATCGTAGTATCGTTAACTTGCTGTACTTTGCTTTCTGTACTTATTTACCAAATTACCAAATAAAAAAAAATGCCCCAGTGTACTTCTTAAGGAATGTGGCAGTAAAATTAAGCAAAGGCAAATTAATACCCCAGTGTACTTGTTAAGGAATGTAGCAGTAAAATTAAACACAGGTAAATTAATGCCCTAGTGTACTTGCTAAGGAATGTGGCAGTAAAATTGAACACAGGTAAATTAATACCAGGGTACTTGTTAATGAATGTGGCAGTAAAATTAAACTCAGGCAAATTAATGCCCCAGTGTACTTGTTAAGGAATGTGGCAGTAAAATTAAACACAGGCAAATTAAAACCCCAGTGTACTTGTTAATGAATGTACTAGTAAAATTAAACACAGGCAAATTAATACCCCAGTGTACTTGTGGAATGCATGTGGTAGTAAAATTAAACACAGGCAAATTAATACCCCAGTGTACTTGTTAATGAATGAGAAAGTGAATTAAAGCACAGGCAAATTAATACCCCAGTGTACTTGTTAATGAATGTGGTAGTGAAATTAAACTCAGGCAAATTAATGCCCCAGTGTACTTGTTAAGGAATGTGGCAGTAAAATTAAACACAGGCAAATTAATACCCCAGTGTACTTGTTAATGAATGAGAAAGTGAATTAAACACAGGCAAATTAATACCCCAGTGTACTTGTTAATGAATGTGGCAGTGAAATTAAACTCAGGCAAATTAATGCCCCAGTGTACTTGTTAAGGAATGTGGCAGTAAAATTAAACACAGGCAAATTAATACCCCAGTGTACTTATTAAGGAATGTGGCAGTAAAATTAAACACAGGCAAATTAATATCCCAGTGTACTTGTTAAGGAATGTGGCAGTAAAATTGAGGCATAGGAAAATTAATACCCCAGTGGACTTATTAATGATTGCGATTGAGGAAATCAATGCGCCTGGCTGTGTACTTGTTAAGGACTGTGGCAGTAAAAATTAATGAGCCCTCTCCATTTCAGGACAGGCTGACACTCAGGTTATTATTTATTAAACACAGGTATATTATGCTCTTGTACTAGTGTCTAAGTTGTAGCTCCCCGTAAACCCTGACAGACAACAGAGAAAATTAGAAAACAAATTAATTTAATACCTCAAATGAAAACAAAAATTATGTTAGGCGTGTAACACAGGCAAATGATCGGGCTGCAGGCAAAGGTTTATCAGTCCAGGCAAACAACACAAAAAATAAGATGACAAAGTATGAGATTAGTTTACCTAATCTTACATAATCTTACATGAAAACAGAATGGTAGGTATGGTACAGAGGCAAAAGATAACCAATTAATAACCAGTTAATACTTTTACTAAGGGAAACAACAAATAAATTGCAAAACTTCCTAGTCTAAATTCAATAATATGGGAAATCAGCTGCTAAATATAAGTTTTAATTTTCATGATTAAACTATTTAGTTGCAATTAGGATTGAATGCGGTTAACTTGAGCAGCAATTAAGACTAGCAATTTTTTTTTGTGGCAATTTGTCAACAGAGTTGTGCTCAGGTCAGATTCGGGCTAACTTTAAATCTGTCTTAATCTGTGGCATCTTTGTCTAGAATGCCGATTGGGCCCTAATTGGCGCTCATTCGGATAAGTCAATCGCTGTCATTCAGGCCGACATTTAGGTTTGAATCATGAATGTTTATCTTGTTCACTGTACCTTCAGTGAAGATATGAGACGGCCACAATCCGTCCAGTCAAGGAAAACTTTAACGGACCACCACAGAAGCAACAGAAAATTACCACTTACGTTTAGAATTTCGGAGACATACGGCTCAGCGCCATTCAAACTGCTCGTACGAAAAACGTTCTTCATTCTCCCGCCACAGAGCGACGAAGCAAATGCTTTTGCTCATGTATTTTTCCAAACACTTCCCTTTTACAAACTAGCTAACCTTACGGTCCACGAGTCTGTTCAATTCTTCCCTGGTTAAGCCGTGAACCAAAGACACGATAAAGCAAAACAATATTGCATTGCTTAGGGCTACGCGCCATTTTGATCTGGCGCGAAAACCGAAGTACGTTTACTTGAATTTTCTGTCTTGCATCTGCAAATGACAAGTCATCTGATGCAAGCAATTACTTTTAACAGGAAGTCCACAACAACGCTCCTAATCGCCTTTGCGCTTTCGTTGACAGATTTTTAGACCGCTGATCTAATTATCCTATGACATCAAATGAACTCCAGCAGAGAATTCCTGAGAAGGGTTAAGCTCCTCATGCGATGGTGCTCGACGTACGTTGTTCTTCAAACCTCATTCCGAAGCCTTTCATTTGGGGAAACCCTTACCGCCCCAAATCGAAATCGTCGTGAAGTTCCTCTTCAATCCCAGCACCTTCTTCATCAATGGCGTGGGGAACAACGGCAGACTGACCGCCGACGAACTCAAGATGACCTTCCACGTGTGCTATTTGCGATTGAGACCACCCTTGTACGATTCCTTGCTGGCAAAACGAAACGAAGGTCACCTGATACGTTATCCTTTGGTGCGAGGAGAAGTGCGTACCTTTCCATTGCCCACGGGACAAGTGGATTTCGACAAAGACAAGATCTTCCAGAACCGGATTCCCGATCGCTTGGTCGTAGGTTTGGTGCACGCCAACTCTTTCAACGGCACCATCGATTACGATCCCTTTGCGTTTCAAAAATTTGGAATGGAATGGATCAAACAGTTGATCGACGGAGACGAATACCCTTACGGCAAGACCTTGACTCTCAATCACAACGATCGTCACAAGGTCTTCGAGGTCGAGGTCGCGGTGGTGGTGGCGGTCGAGGCAGTCCCGGTGACAGCAGTCCCGGGGACAGTAGCAGCAACAGTGGCACTCCTCTCAATCAAGACGGATTAAGGCGACGTTTCGATCGTTTGGCCGAAGACAATCGTCAATCCATGCGAGGACGTAACGTGGCATCCGTGACGCATACCAATACCATCACGACCGTGTACAGAGATGGACGACCTCCCAGCGTGCACCGTACGTCTTCGCGCACGTCCACGCCCAATCAATCGGGATCGGGGCTCATAAAACAGTACGTTCCCGTTCACTTTTGAGTCAGTTCATCACGATGGCAGGAAGGAAAAGACGCACGAAAACCAAGTGACGAAAGACCCGACGCAAACAACGCGGAGATGTTTTACTGCTGATCGTTCCTGCCTTGGTGGCTGCCGGTCAAGCCGCTGCACTAGGCGCCGTCAGTGGTGCCGCGGGGTACGGAGCCAAAAAAGCCCTGGAGGCCGCCACCAAAAAGCGGTACAATGCAAGCAGTGTAGAACATGCTGCCATGAAAAGACGGAGGTCTGGGTTGGTGCGTCATCCCGATGGTTCCACCTTTTCGTGGACGCGATAAAAGGGAAAGACGCTGTCCTTGCAACCTCAGACCATGGCCAAACGTGCGACGACGAAAGAAAAGAAGGGGCAAACGATGATCCTATCATTTTTTTTCCCACCATGCCGAGCGTCACGCGTCAACGGTTCCGAGCGCAGATGATTCCTCGCGTCTTGCGCGCCTTGAAAGAGATGCGCGCCGACGCCATGGATTTGGGTGACATGGGTCACTTGTGGTTTCTCTTGACCAAGAAGAAAAACTACGAACCGTTCGTGGCGCACCACAGCGAATCGTACTTTCAAGAGTGGGTTCGCACGATGGAAGACGACGCCTACCGCGCGCTCGATAAAAGAGAGAATGACACACCTCGGAGCGTCAGACGACGACGACAATGCCGAGACGACGCGTGAGGAAGACCGCACCCAAGAGGAAGAGGAAACGAAGAAAGAAGAACCAACGCGGTGGGGCCCGGTTTCGTCGGAAGAAACCCAGATTGGTCGATAAGATCGCCGAAGGCATGAGTATGGTCCTGTCCGGACCCGCTCCTAGTTTCACGTCCTTGGGAGCGTTGTTGGGGAAACAAGCCTTCAAAGGCATAAAGGACAACGTCCAACATTACCTCAAGCATACGTAGTGCGACGCTCGAAGGATGAAACGAATCCGCCGTCAATGGGGTTTTCTACGATCCTTGTTGGAAGATGCTCAACAGAATCATCGCCGCGACGTGCTACGGCATGCCAATACCGATCAGATCAATGCCGTCAGCGAATTGGTCATGAACACCTTGAAGAAACGCGTTCCCGTGACTCCCGACGTGGTGGCTCGTTTGAAAAAGCATAAAAGAGTGTTGCGTCCTGAAAAAACGTCGTGCACTTCTCCTCGGACAAAAAGGACGCGGGTTATGGCAAGTTCTCGGACGCGTGTGTCGGTGTCTGACACGATGAGGCAACTCACGACTCTCCTGCAAGAAGCCAATCTCGAAGCCTCCCAGACTTGGGAACGTCTCGAAGAAAGGAAACTCGAATGCGAACGACTCAAAGCTCAAAACTTAGAACTCAAGCGACGGCTCTTATGTCCCACCTGTCTCGACCGATGGGATGATCTCGAAACGGAAGAAAAGGCCATGTGCGGTCGATGCCACACTATTACCACCGTGACGCCATGGAGGAAATGATTGTCGTGCCGGCGCAAGAATGGCCCGAAGCCGTGGCCAGGCAAAAAGCCAAGTTGTTGGACAATGCCCTTCTCACCAAAGCCGCGACTCTAGGAGCCAAACAAACCCGATTGTTGAAAGATCCTCGACTGACGCCGGCTTAAAAGATGCAAAAAATCAAACCCGTGAACAGAGCCTTACAAAAAGCCACGGACAAACTACGTCAATTGGATCTTCCCGGTACCGAGGGCACAGTGCCCACCGACACCGAGACCGATCTGCCAGGACAGGAATTGGTCACTCCGGCCGTGGACAAATGGATGCGACACATGCTCAAGGCACTGGCCCGCAAACCCAGTCCAGCCGTCACGCCCAAGACCGAACCGCCCGTTCCCGCCCCGCGACGTAAACGAATCAAAACGGACCCTGCGACGCCCATACGTCCCTTCGACGCGGGGATGTTGCAACAAGCCCACCAAAAGTTGAAACCCATTCCGGCCACTGCCCCCAAACCCAAGGCTGCCTCTGCCTTCGAGGACAAGTTACAAGCGGCCGTGCGACGTACCCTGGATAAAAAACGGAAAGCCATCGAGGGTGAATCAGACACTGCCTGGGAAGTCAAACGATTGAGGCCTCGTCCCGGTTGGGAAGATTTCTACGCGGGCAAGAAACTTCGACGTAAATTGGATGGGGACGACTACTAAACGACGACGACGCCAGCGAGTTCCTCCTTCTTCGTTCACCCGTCGCCAACGACGACGCCGCCGCCGTCCACGACAACGATGGAGCGGTCTCGACGTGCAGAAATGGTTGGGCAAGACGGGGATCGAATTTCATTGGCCGGGATATCAATACATGGGACCCGGGACGCATCTCGAAAAACGATTGGCTCGTGGGGATCCAGGGATCAATCGCTTGGACAAGATCGCCAAGCAACACGACATTGATTATGCCAGACATCCACCCTCCAAGGCAAGCATGCTGCCGATCGCAAGATGATTCAACGCATTGGGGCTTTACCGGGTCCAAAAACCTGGACCGAAAGCATCGTGAAGAAAATCATGCAAGCCAAACTCAAACTAGGTGTATGAACAAACAACAACCCGTTCATTCGTGTAAAATGCATTTCTTTTAATGACAATAAAAATGAAAATGGTTCATTCGTTCATGGCTCGTGATTCATCTGTTCATAGACTGTGACGTCGAAAACTGGTGGGAGCAAACGAATTCCTCAGTCCGTTGAACGTCAACCAGTGTTTGGGTCGATGCCATCCCCCACACCGCGAACACTTGTAGGTCACGGGCCTACCACGATGGTACCCCGTCGGTGGTTTACCCCGCAAACAAAACATGGTGTCTCGAAAAGGACACCCCACATAGTCCCTGAGTTCCACCACGATGTTTCCCATGTGCTGTCCGTGGCGTATGATGCTCACCGTCTCCGTCACGAAGTTCTGGACCCTAGCCCGCTGTTCTCCCCAGGCGTGAGGCATTCTTCCCGTCATCTGCTCGGCTTCAAAGGGATCGATCACCAAGAAAAATATCCCTGCGACATTATCGAATCCCAGAATGGTCTCCGAGGGTACTCCCGCCGCCGTGGACATGACAAAGTTCACAGGGTAAACTCCCAAGTTGCGCGCCATCACGGGTGGAACGTCCTCATCATCCTCCAACAAAACTTGTTGCATCGGTATCTCTTCATCCGCACCCGACATGATGGAACTCATTTCACTCAGACGAACCCTCCTCCTCTTCTCTTATACCCTCTCATGTCACTCCTTCCGCGCATGCGTCACACTCTCTGGGGGGATACCCCCATCCCCCTCTTAGGACGCATGCGCAAATAGATCCCTCTGATAATCTATAAAAGTCGAAGCCCTCTCGCCACTTTTCATTACACTTTGCGTTTTCCAATTATGTCGAGGACAATGACCACCCGCTCCCAGACGCGCACTCCGGAAACCGATGCTGCCCAATCCTCCCCGGTCAAACAGATGAAGCTCGACCGCGGTGACGATGTCGCCTCACGTAGCTGGTTAACGCCCCTCGAACAACGACTGCTCGTCCCCGAAGAGGGTGACCCCGAAGACCCCACCGATCTTCCCTCCGACTGGTGCTGGAACTGGTTGCCGGTAGAAGTGAAGAACCGGATCATTCACTGGAAGACCGTGGCCGAACAACGGGACCAAATGAAAGCGGTGTGCGAGGAAATCAACGAGCTTCCCATCTGTCCCTGGGCAGGATTCGCCGTTCTCACCGAAAAACAACTGGGGAAAAGGTACGTGGGCCACAAACTAAAAAATTGTTGCGCAGAAGGAAAATTCGCCTGCGGTCACTGCAACTGTCGTCATCACCCCGAGATCCTCGACGCTTTCGACTTTTACATGCGCATTTCTTAGAAAGCGTCAGGTATGTTCTTTTTTTCTCCTTTTTCTCTCCATCACAGGTACGGTTGCAAACGAGAAGGATGCCATTGTCCAAGCACTCGGGGCGATTACCATTGCTTTCACTGCCGTTGCCAGCACCTCGTGCACGTCCGCGGCAATATGCTGTTCGAGGCCAAGTACGACAACTGCTCTCCTCCAGTCACATTGCCACTCCCCGAGAATGCCACAGCCCAAGACATGGCAGCCGCTGTCATTGCCATCCTCCAACAACTGTGAATTGTTCTCTTTTTTCTTCTAGACCCTACCTCACGCCGTACCATTGTCAGGACTGCAAAAAACATGGCATCCTCTCGTTTTACTGCAGCCACTGCGACTACCACCACAGCTATTCCCCCCACGGAACGATCGAAAGAGGTTCACCGTGACACCTTTTTTTCCTCCTCTTGTCTCCTCACAGAGTCATCCCAACCTCATCCTACTGTTCCTGGTGCGGCGCCTTCCACTTCCTCTTCACCTTCTACTGTGCCCGATGCGGTTACAACCACATCACCGAAGGATGCTACGAGAGGGACAAGTGGCACTCTCCATTTTTTTCTCTTGCAGTTTCACACCACCCGACCATCCCTGCTGCGGGCACTGTCAAGCTGTCACCTTCTATTGCGCCCATTGCTGCTACCACCACCACGTGAACGCCATCGCCACCTTCTCACAATTCCAGCGCTAGCTCGTCACTGATGGTCTCTTTTTCTTCTTCTTCCCAGGGGTGATTGCGGCAACGACGAGGATTGCATTATCCATTCGCCCGATTGGCCAATATACCAGCACGAACGCTGGTATTACTGTGGACATTGCGGCTATTGTCATCTCCTCTACGCCCACATCCGCGCTGCGATGCTGCACCGTCTCCTTCACCTCTGACATGCCTAACACAACTTCTCTTTCTCACACGCAGACCAGTCAACACTTACAGTCATCCCAACCCGTGCTATCTCTGTCCGTGGTGCAACATCTACCATCTCGTCCGGGATTTCGAGTTCCTGTTCATGATACCGAGGGACTGGATTTATCAGCAACAATGGGGTTACATGCAGCGATGAACATTTCTCAGGGACGGCAGGGCACTCGGCCCCACCACACGTTCCCGCTTGTAAAATACTAGGTTTTTTTCTTGTAAATACAACACTTTTTTCATTTCCATTCTGTCTCTGTCTTTTGTGCGCATGCGCCGCGTTCTCTCTCTCTCTCTCTCTCTCTCTCTTAAAAATAAGTGTCCCCTTTTTTTCCCTCCCATCCAATCTAACCCTATCCCCTACTAGACACGGTAAATCAGCTCAGCAGTAAAACTCGGTCCCAGGTCGTCCGCGTTCACTCTCCAATTTTTTTTTCAATCCCATGACGTCACTTCCGGTCACACCCCCTAACAACCCCACCCATCAACTCCCCGTTGCCAGGACTATCCAATGACGTCACTTCCAGTTTTCCCCAGCAACCATCCATCAAACGCCTGTTGCTAGGGCTCAGCCAATCAAAACCACCTGTCAAAACGGGCCCTGGTGAGCCTACCTGCTACTGAGAAAAAAGATTGTAAGAAATACCAGCACCATATAGTATGAAACACCAGCATTCTCCATGTACAAAGCTCGTCACAGTGAGCAAAGCCAAGAATTCTCTAAATGTTCTTTATTCTGAAAGAGCGACCACCCTGTCCCCCGTAGGAGTAAGGACGAAGAGATGTTCACATTTCATACACCAAACCAAGGTTAAGTTGTTGATGACGTTAGTGTCGATCAAAAATGAGGGACACGATTTAAATTTTTTGAATAGTCAATTTGAACAGCATACTGGGCAGCACCAGAGAAAAGCTCTCAGCAATAGACCTTAGAGTGTGAGAGTAACTTATGAAAGCTTCACTGAATGAAAACAATTACAGCTCGATAGAGCAGTATTCAAGTAAACATCAAAAGGAAATCTAATTGCGTTTGCATTGGCTTCGCATTGCTTTGCTCTGGCCAGAGAAACTCGCGCCGTTTTTTTTTTTCAACCAATGAAAAGCAAGACCATGTAAAACCAATCACGACTTGCACGAACGCATTTTCACGCGCTTTACAGCGGTTACATAACGTAATTGCTTCGAATTCTGATTGGCTCGTTGCACTGTTTTGGTGTTATGGTGTTCTGGTTTTACCTAATGACACTCAATAGGCCATATTCGTATTCTCGGTATTGAACTGGATCTAGCATGAAGTGGAGGCTCTTGCTCTTCATATGTAAATGTATTCCCCCGCAAGAGCCTCCACTTCATGCTAGATCCAGTTCAATACCGAGAATACGAATATGGCCTATTCTTCGTATTCAACCACGTGACGAGGCGGCCATGTTGGTAGTCAATACAATACAATTTTTTTTCGCAGAATTTGCATAAAAACAAAGCTTAATTCCCAGCGGAGAGACAGGCTATTGTTCTTGACTACCAACATGGCTGCCATGACTTCACATGCAAACCAGCAATTGAAAACTGCTCCAAAGTTACTGTATACCTTCAAATGGCAATTTTCTTCAAAGTTGGAGTTTGGGGTTAAAGTAATGATCGGTATGTGACTTCTAATGTAGAAATATATCGTCGAAAAAGACTAAATATTGGCGGAGAAATGGCGGTTTTGCGTTTTGGCCGGAAGTAAAAATTACACGTTTGTTTGACATTTGATCTTAGCGTTGTTTTCTCGAATCAATATTTTCACTTAAAGGGGACACTCTAAACAGTTAAAGTGAATTTGTTCGTTTAACCTCAAATTTTGACAGTTGCTAGATTAACATATAAACAACAAAAAGATGTCTGCGATTTTTTTGTTTCGAAATATATTTTTTTCTCTGAGAATGACTTTTGTACGATCACTTCACATGTGTTTAATACTATTTCGAGATTGTTCTATAACTTTTTACTGTAACTGAGTATGGCAAATTGCAGACACGCTCAGTTTAGTGCTTTCGCTCCGGAAACTGGTCATAAGGAAGAAATTTAATTAGCGAAAGACAAAATTCGTTTGTAGATTTGAAAAGGTGGTTTGGACGCTCGCATTTAGAGGTTGTGAAAAGTTCGACAATTCATTTCAAAATTCTTGGTATACTTTGATAGTCAGCTCTATAAGCTTTAATTTGGTATAGGGGATTTAGGTATTTACAGTTTAAACCGGAAGCGCTATCTTGAGATCGCTTGGACGGGAGACACCTCTGAAGGCGTACAGTAACCTTAATATATCGAAGTGGGTGTTTCTTTAACAAAAAACTAGACTGCTATTTTCTCTCAAACGGACAAAAAACAACAGTAAATTGTTTGAGAGTGGGATTTTAAGGCAATAGGCAGCATGTTGCTGTAAACAGCATCCGAGGAATCACTGGTTCCAAGTCAAAGTTTTAAACAACGGCTGAGCTGATACTGCATGCTCTTAGCTCAGTCTGAAATGTTATTACCGAGTACCTTGGCTTTATTTCAACACCAACTGAGACACAAATGTTCATTAATCATTATCTCATTCCTCTAGTCTTCGTTCGTTACTGTATAAGAAACCCAAGCGCCGCCGCCATGTCTGGCGAGCGATTCTCATTGGTGTTTCAAAACTCGTGAACTTGAAGCCATGTAATCACCATGCAGAGGACCTTTTCTAGGTTTTTGACGCCATCATTCCTGGCGGGCAAACGCGGCTGAAATTACAGTAAATCTATGGGATTTTGATCGCAACTTTGAACCGCTTCAAAGAGGCGGATTTCAACAGCGAAAATGTCTTTATTTGAAAGGCATTTGTAGTAAGATTATTTCAGGAAGTATAAAGTACAGATTCAGGCTACAACAACCGTAAACGAGTTTTTAAGATTTCATATAAACCCTTCTAATCAAAATTATGCAATTTGCGTGAAATAAGAGGCCACATGAGAAGATTCATAATTCCAATTTACCGTGACGTCGTACCTTCTCTAGTGAGTCTGTTGGGTGAATGATATCAGTAAAAATAATTAAAATAGTGGAAAATGTTGGAAATCCGCCTCCCCTTGATAACGACGTTGCAGTTGCAGTGGCTCAAAGTCGGCCAAAAATCCGATATATTTTGAAAACTGTAATTTTACAGTAAATGCATCGTTAAAAACCTTGGAAAGGTTTATTCAACCGGAAATTCTGTATTTTCGGAGGGCGTTCTTTTCCGGCGCCGCTGGTCAAGAGCAACTAACGCTTTTGATTCGAGATTAACGGAGTTTCTGGAAGTTACGTTTTCGATCCAAGGCCGCCATTTTTGAAGGTATCAATAATCCGCTGTGACCCATCACGAATAGATTTATACTTTTCGAATCGCCACAAAAAAGCCCTAAAGTAAATAAAATAAAGGTATGTGGCAAGGTACCTTACATCAAAATGACTTTTGGAAAAATCATTTTCTGGCCTTGACTCCCAAATCATTTTTCAGGGTACTCCATTTAAGGTAATCCAAGGGTACTCCATGGAATAGTATTCCGTGTTTTGTCCGCTCCCGTATTTCATGGAGAGTGAAAGGGATAAATGAGTGAGGGGATATGCAAAACAGATAAAAAGAGAAAGAATCGATATTGGTAGCAAATTTAGAAGCAATTTGTTAGCTTTATGTAAGTAATTTTAAATTCAACAATTCCGTTGTGTAAACGTGTACGTAGCAGCAAACTGCCAGCAAACTGCCGGCCATCCATATATTTTGTCAACCTATGTTGGAAGACGATCGACTCATACAGCGACTATACCTTGGACGGTTATATCTTGCACGTTTTCTATCCCAGTTACAAATCTTCAAACCTCATTTTGCACTGGTAAGGTTATTTACTCATCAGCAAAATTGAAAATATAATTGAAGCCCTAAGTTAAGTACTTATTTCCCAGAGAACTATCTGCCCCTTTTCGGTCTACGGGGATAAAATCCGATGAACTTTTCATTTCGAATTTTGATTGGTATTTTGACTGGGTCTGAGCGATTCTTCCCGCTAAGTCTTTACGCTTAATCTAATAAAAGCCTTCCTTAATGTAAAGTCAGGAGGTGGAGCTACCCTATTGGTGTTAACTTGGACACGTCAGGTATGCATTAACTGTCTGTGAATGAAAAGCGTTCGTCAACACCGTGGGGATCATGGGTGCCAATTTGGAAGACGAATTTTTGTTCTAGATTCTTGCGGCTTTCCTTGGTACCTTGACGTAGGGAAAAGCCGTAGATCGCCATGTGTTGTTTTGGGTGGTTAGGGAGATTAAAATGACGAGCGACTGGCTTGGAGTGCGTTTTGTCATCTTTCTCAACATCGCGAAGGTTTACGGTCTTGGACGATAAATACTCACCCTCTGTTCTGATGACCTGTTCACAAGAACATTCAATCTTGTTCCTTTCAAATTCGGTCGGTTCGGCCTTTTTTCACTAAACGATCTTTTGCTACGAGCGACCACTACAAGTAAGTCACACCAGGCAAAGGAGTATGTTTTTGCGAGCATGTATATAAATATGCCTTCGAAGTTAACATCATATAGAAGCTTTCTCGTTTCACTTCCTTCACATTTTGTAATGTTTTTGAAACCTCGCTACTGAATGTTAGGATACGTCAAGAATGTTTTATTTCTTTCCTTGTTCAAGTAGTTCCAGTTTAGAGGGTCTTAATGTAGCTTTCTGGTTTAAATTAGATTCCACCTGAATTGTTTTCTATTCACTAGCTGTGCCGTGTGCTATTGTGAAAGCGAGGTACCTACAAGACATTCTCCGAAATACGATAAAATACTATATTATATTAAGCATTTACGAAATACATCCAAGAAGGCAACAACAGGACACATGCGTACGGTACGCTGTAAAGGTTGACCCCATTATTAAGGCAAACCACGACCGCGGGATACTACGTCTCTTACTGAGGGGAGGGGGGGGGGGGTCTGAGTTTCCGTATGCCATTATTTGTGGCCTAAATATCCCATATCCTGGTAATGGACCTTTTTATACCGATACGGCGGCCATCTTGAATTCCGAGGAAATTATGGGATGCCCAGGGGGCAGATGAGAAATAATTTATATAAAGAATACTGTGGCGTGATAACTTATAACAATAATTTTTCGCTAATCATAGGAACAACTGCCAAATACCGTGACAGTAAGATGTAACGCTTGAAATATTTGTTATGGGATATGAGAAACAAGCAGTAAAAATTTGTCCTGAAAGCTGTACTGTGTATACGGTAAACTTTCCAGCGATTGCCCCCTCGGTAGCCCATAATTTCGCAGTCAAAACAATAGAATAGGCCATATTCGTATTCTCGGTATTGAACTGGATATAGCATGAAGTGGAGGCTCTTGCGGGGGAATCTTTTCATATGTAAATGTATCCCCCGCAAGAGCCTCCACTTCATGCTAGATCCAGTTCTATACCGAGAATACGAATATGGCCTATTCAAGTTGGCCGCCGTACCAGTAAAAAAGTCTATTCCCGTGGGGTTCAATTTATCGCTATAATAACATTTTGGATATCCTTTTTTAACTATCCCTTATCCCGTTAATTTTCCCGCCAAATATCCCGTATCCCGATAACCCCAGATGGATCCTCCCTACTCATCTCTAACAGTATGTGGGTTTATTAACATCCTAGAGGGTTTTTATGAACAATTGTTATGACTGGCAAGCTCCCCAACTGGCCGTTGTCGAGAGGTTTAGCAGCTGGGACGCTCTTTGGTGGCCGTCGCCTAGGTGGAGATGTGACCGTTCTAGATAGGTTAAAATAAGAGTGAATGTATTGACCGTCCATCGGGAGAAAAAAACAACTGACGGTTTTAGAGAGGTGGCCGTTGTATTGGCCGTTCCGAAATTCAAAAGGGAACTGGGGCGAGTTTCAAATTTTGAAGTAATCGATAAATTGACACCATCACATGAAAGATAACATTGAAATTGGTCGTTTGACCAAGTTTGACTCTTTTAGGTTGAACAGAGACCAAGTTATGGACCTTGAAAAATAGCTCAAAATCCATACAAATGTCTCTAATGTTGTGACAGCGTCCCCCAAAACCCTGGTTTTGGGGGACGCAGCCTCGTATGGATTTTGAGCTATTTTTCAAGGTCCATAACTTGGTCTCTGTTCAACCTAAAAGAGTCAAACTTGGTCAAACGACCAATGTTATCTTTCATGTGATGGTGGCAATTTATCGATTACTTCAAAATTTGAACTCGCCCCAGTTCCCTCTTGAATTTCGGAACGGCCAATACAGGTGGTCGTTTGTAGAGGTTTTACGGTTCAAGACTTCGGGAAAATATCTTGTGGGTGGCCTGTGGTGTAGACAAGAAAATTCCCGCCATTTTACGTCGGGGCTTTTGCAAGGTACTGTGGGTAATATCAACAAGCGTGCACAGTTTGCCGGGAAATCAGCTTCGGCCGCCATCATGCCTCCGAAAAAGAAGGCAGCGAATGAACCGAATAAAAAGACCGAACAGAAAAAGAAAGAAAAAATAATAGAGGTAACTGAGACGTCTTTGTGTTCGCAGACGACATCTGGTATCAGCTGTTTGCTAATGTTTGCACATCTCCATTTTAAAGGACAAAACGTTCGGTTTGAAAAACAAGAAGGGCAAAAAGCAACAGACTTTTGTGAAACAAGTGACCCAACAGGTAGCGAAATTGAGAGATGATTTAGTTTTTTCAACGATTTGCATTTCTATTGCGTTTTCAGTAATTGTTGTTGTCCCTTTTTTCCATAAAAGGTCAAATATGGTGGGAACCCAAGTGCTCGAAAGGTAATTGAACAATTTAAGCTTACGTTAACCTAAAGGTTACGTATGCTAAAAGTATTGCACGTGTGGAAACTGCAGTCCATGCACCGATCGGTCCATTCGCCTCATAAGTTAACAAAGGAGTGATAACGGGCCCTAATCAGGGCTATTTCAGGATGTTTTATTTTGTTTATGCATGCTAGCTATGCAGGGCCAAAGGTACAACGCAATCTTACATGACAATGGGCCCGGAAATGGAGGAGGGAGACGGGGGTACTCCTCGGAATTCTTGGTAGGGGCATGCTGCCACGTCCTCTAAATTCTGACCGTATGTCAGACCAAAATATGGCATTTTCCATCCTTGTTATCAGACCTAGTCTATAAAATCAGGGCCTGAACAACAGATGATCAATGGGATCCCCACTTTAAAAAGGATATAGATCTCATCTCTCGAACGTGTGCAGAGGAAAGCAGCACGGTTTTGTTTAAACAGCTACCAACCTACAGCTAGTGTTACTGGGATCTTAAGCAACATAGGATTGTCCAGTTTTGAAACAAGGAGAACAATAGCTAAATCGAATCTAATGTATAAAATATACCATGGCAACATCAATATTGACAAACATTGTTACTTGTGCCCGTCTACAAACTGCGGAGCCAGAACTCGTTCTAGTCATAATTATAATTTTTTTAATATAAATGCCACAAAGGGCGTATTTTTTTATTCCTTTTTGCCACGCACCCTAAGGATATGGAACAAACTTCCGAAAGATGTTGATAGCAATTTTTTACAGACTTTTAAAACTAAGATTTCCAAGTATTTTACTGAGTAATTTGAACTAGCAGATATTGTTTAATCAATCACTTTACTAGCATCGGTTTTCCTTTGACTATACTTCACTTGTCTTTGGTTTTCCTTTGATACTCAATGAAGTTTGCCACTACTTTTGTGTGATTATTGATCGGTCATTGATTGGCTGATGCCAATCGATGCCAATTAATTAACCATAATCGATTGCCATCGGTTGATTGATTGATTTTCCGATCATCGATTTCCATTGATTGTTCAGGCCCTGTAAAATCCATATCCGTTTTCAGACCTGACTTTACAGTTACAAATTTTCATTCTGGCTCTGTTGTAGTGTAATAAGCTTTGCATCAGTGAAGCCAAGAGTATAGGTAAAATTCAGCTCAAATGATATATTTTGGTTACCTCTCTTTTTCTATTATTCATATGAAATTGAAAAGACAAATACTTTTATACGCTTTCATTGTTCCCTTGAAAATGACACCCGATTTCAGACCAAGATGGTCAAAATCTATACCTGTTTTCAGACCAAAACGGCCTCCAGGGGCCCCCCAGAACATAAGGCTGGATTTTATCCCAGCCCCATGCATTTTACATGCATTTTGTGACTCCGACTCTATTCATTTTGGAACAGGTCAGTCTGATAGTGATGCATGTATATTATTGATGTATAGGGCTGTGCAGAAAATCTTTCCCAAATAAAATATAGCATCTGAAAACAACTCCAACCTTGACGGTTTTGGTTTTGGCGAGTGTAAGCGAAGTTTCTCTGATGCATCATCACAGCACCAAGAACTTCAAACACCATTCATCATTGGACTTAGGCCCTATAATGTTGATAACTGGTTGTAGATGGGTGTCACGGTAGATGCTGGAAAGGTCATGCTAAATCAAATGAACAAAATTTGCCAACTAACAGTTAATGTGGCTTCTCTGTGAAAGCCATGCATGTGAAATGATTAAATTGCAATTGTGATGAACTCAACTGCATTAAATATGAGATGTCAGAAGTGCCATGACTGAACTTGGCCTTGCTTTCGTTAGTTGATGGAAACCATTTCCTTAGTCTGGTCCAACTCATTTCATTTGTTGAATAAGAAGTCGCAGGTGTGAAATGATTCTGAGAGATCATCTCATCAAGACTATTCACTGAGTACATAGTATTTTCTAATTAGGAATTGCAATGCATAGATGGTGCAGGTCAAAATGAATTTTAGGTGAAGATCATTTCAACTCAGTTTGATTCTCGATATCCTTTGTCTGCAGTGAATAATCAGATTTAAGAGACAACCCATAATATACAAGTTGTATATGTACAGTACGTTGTAGCTCAAAATAAACTTCATGTTGCAGGTTGTCTCCTAACCCTAATTATTCATGGATCATGAATAATCAGAAAACCAACACTCGAACGGTTAATACATGAGCCCCTGGCTCGCGAGATTGGGCAACCACTCCTCATGCTATCAAGCTTAAATAAAATTGATTTGATTTTGATTTGATAATTAGGATTAGGAGGCCAGGCAATATTGAGAATCAACCCAGGTTTAATTCATTACAATCTGAATTTTGTTTTGACCTACAATGTTTACATCTATGTTCAGATTAGTTCTGCATACTTACACATATCTATTTTTTTGGACTTTTGGTGGACAATAATTAAATCATTGACAAAATATTTACAAAGTAAAAGTATTGAAAAATGTAAAAAGTAAATAATTTGTCATTGTAACTCGAGTGAATATTATGGACAATTCAAACATTGACAAAAGATTAATTCAGGGTTCTTTTGTTTTAAATGTAGCTTGCCCAGGAACAGGATAACAAGGTATGTTTGCTAGGTGTTTGGATTGTTGTACTTATCATGCATTTGTTGTGGTTTTAGTTTGTTCTCGTTGCAGTACTTTCCAAACCAGAGCTCTCAATTTATTTTATTTTTGTTTGTTGTAAAGTAGATTTCATTGTTGTGTGTACTCTGATAACACATGGATGAACAAAACTATAATTATTGTGTAGTTTCAGACAATATCCATTCACCACCCCCCCCCCCTTTTTATTTCAGAGGGTGGCAAACAGTTTGTAACGAACAAAATAATACTTATGTAAATTGTTTTAACATTCGAAAAAGGAATAGAAATAAATAAATCACTTCTCCATTCACTTGAACTTAAAGGAGCTACGTCATGCTATTTTAGCATATTTTTAAAGCTCAAAATAATGTCTTGCGGTCAATTGAGATCCAAAAATAATGGTTTAGTTTTGTTATTTAAGACTGTTATGACACTAAAACTGTCGTCTGATGCTACCAATGCGACAAGGATGGAAATGGATTGAAACTTGAAAAGGTTGGGCCAACTTTTTCAAGTTTTGATGCTACCTCGACAAAAAACAACAAAAACCTTATTATGGGTTGCTCTCTTTGATAAAATTAATTTGATATCCACCTCATAGTTTATCAGGAACATTGTTTGTATAAATAAGTAACGGTTTTTGGAAAGAATTGATCCAAAACCACAAAATCGTCGTGACATAGCTCCTTTAAACATGTCTTGTCATTAATGTTTGTGTTTTTGCTGCGATTTTCTTGCTATTATCCCAGAAGAACGATGGCCTCTTGTACACAAAACTGAACCAATACAAAATCTCTGACGACCGAACATTCGTATCAGCTAAGGTCAATGATGTCAAATCAAGGTATATATATCTTAATAACCAAGCACAAGGGCTGTACTGGGAGAATATCGGC
>OX419337.1:31500371-31512871 GCA_948470475.1 Galaxea fascicularis | reverse complement strand
TAGATACAAATATGTGATTTCCACTTGCTTCTCAAGGTCCCCACTTGAGTCATAGTTCCCCTAATTAATTTTACCTAGGGTAATTACAGTACCGCTCGCAACTATCTCCCCATTTACCGCGACTTTCCCTCGGTTGATTCGCGGTACTTCGCCGCGGTGTCACCTACACAAAACCTCGGCTAACCGATTGAAAAACCTAGGTTTTGCCTCGGTTTTTTGCGGCCGAATTATGCCGCGGTAATGACAGGACGCGGTAGAATTGAATAGACTATTGTATGCTTTGTTTTACGGTGTTTTATCGGCAAGGAGCAAGCTTTCGCAGCAAGATGTCGATAATTTATAATTGAGTCGGTACCGGACAAATCTCGTCCCTAGAGGAAGGACACTAAGTTTAGAAAATAAAAGAGAAAGCAAATGGAACATTTCCGTGTTTGAGGACATGTTTCATAACACTGTTTACACCAGTGCTTGGAAACGTCTTTGTTAATACTTTGTTTCATTGATTACACAGGGACTTCATCGGCGGCATCAAATGTGAACAAAATCTTTGAACGTTCTTTTTTTTTTGGAATTTTGTAGCTTTGCAGTTTTAGATCGCCAAATGAAAAGATAGAAAACGATATCATTAATTTCTAGCTAGTTTTCTTGGGTGACAATGAACACAACAATACTTATACCTGTCCGTTTTCACAATATAATATACTTCGTTTCGTTCATTACACAGGCACTTCATTCATTCAATCGGCGGCATCAAATGTGAATAAAAATACTTGAACGCATTTAGATTGCACAGTTTAGCATCGCGGTTTTAGATCGACAAAAAAACATATAATGATTTCTTGGTGTGATCAGATGAATAATTATAATATTTCTGACTGTGCGTGAAACTGTTTTCTTTCGACTTTGCGATCGCTTCGTTACACAGAGACACCTTTCAATCGGCGGCATCACAGAAATGTGAATAAAATATTTGCTTGCTTCTGGTTTGCATAGTTTTGTTGTTTCGCGGTTTTAAGATCAACAAATGAAAAGATAACAACGAGATCTGGATGGTTTACTTGGTGCGATTACCTTGAAAACAGAGATGGACCTGACAGTGAAATCAAGTGTCAAAACGCTTGTCGAATTTATGTCACGTGCGTAGCAATAGTTTGACAGTGCCGCCACAACAGCTGTAGAAGCAATGGTTCGCACATCAGAATACATTCGGCTTAGGCTTTTCTCTTATTTTAGAGCAAACCTCAAAATCTCTAATGTTGTTCGGGAGTTATCTCACACTGATGGCATAAAAATCGTTCGAGAAACTGTGAGAAGCTCTTCAAACAGAACTTACCTTGTGGCGACAATCTTCGGAGCGGTCGGCCGCCAATCTTACAAATATAAATTATAGCTCATCAACTGACGGCAACGCAAGCGGCAAGAAAAAATAGAAGAAAACGATGCAAATATGTCATTTATTTATGTCTGCACCCCTGTGCCCGCCATGTTGAAGTAACAGATACATTGTGGAGGTGCAAGGGGGAAGTCACTTGGTGTTTTCACATGTATTACTGAGAATTAGTATTTGTTGACATCATCCTCATCAACCATATTTACCAGCTAAAGTAACAGAAAAGTCACAAAATCAGCCTACATGTACACGCATGTATTAAAATGAAAATAGGTAAATTAGGAAAACTAAGACCCAAATGGGAATGAAATGATATATTTGCATCTAGTTTTTTTTTTTCATTAGTGGGACTCTTAGTTTTCTTAATTACCATAAGTAAATTAGGAAGACTAAGACCCCCTGAAAAAGTGACAAGTAAAGAAAACTAAATGGGTCTAATTTTTTGGCTCTTAGGTTTCCTAACAACTGCTTTTTGTCCTCTGTTAGATACCATGGATAAATGGGATCAGAACAAACTGGAGGAAGTCATTGAGAAAAAACATGGTGAAAAGGAGAAATCAATGCCTAAAACAGAAATCGTAAGATTTGACAGCTGTAACTCTCATCAAATAATTATGTTTGCACCTTACATGTTGTCATTAATTTTGTACTCACTGGGTGTATTATTTGAAAGGTACAAAGTGGAGTTGGATAATAATTTGAGTTACTGTAATTCTTGTCTACTCAGGCCATCTGATATTATGTGATGGTGCGATTTTGCACAATTGACCTCAAATTGCATCCATCGCATCCGATCGCACAATTCATTAAAAAATCGCACAATTCTTAAAAAAATAAACCATAAATAAATGCCTTATCTGAAAAAATTCCTCGTCTGTACTTAGTTTCAAGACGATTTACTTTCTAAAAAGCCCAAGAAACCTTCTGAAACCATCAAATTTTACAAACAATCGAAGTTCCCGGCGTTATTTTCGTTTTTGGGAGGTCCGGGGCCTGGTGCTAATTTTTTCCTTTTTAAAGGATTTCCTATTGATGCAACATAAACAATTCTTTTCTTTGAGTTAGCCTATCAGAATTGCTGTTATAAATCCATGACATATGATCCTTCTAAGTACGTGGTAATCAGAAAGCATTGTCCGACAACAAAATGTAAGCTTCTTTCAGTTCTTTCGCGTACATCGCTGGCATCCTCATGGACAAATTTATAGTGAAAACGCCCACTGTTCCTTCGTGTTGAACTACTGGGAAAATCAATCGCACCTTCCTCCAAATTTGACTGCCAAAGACCGAGCAGGAAAATACGCCACTGGTACGTTCCACGTGGATGATGGACTGATGTTTTGTTCATCGTGTAACGTCGTAATCGATCATCTAAATACAAAATTGATCATTTTGTTGATCTTTACAAATGAGACTCTGGATCTAGTTATTTTCCCTCTTGACACTGGATATGGAAATGTAATTATGATTTATCAGCTATTTGTGAACTGAAGATAATGCAATGACGGGAAGGCTGGGATGCCATAGGCCAGGGTGGCCTGGGTTCAAATTGAGGATACTAGAGTTAAGAGAATGTAACATTTTGGGTATTCAAGTTAGTTTTGGAATAAATGGGTGGCACGTTGCTGGGTTGATGCAAATATGCATATACCCATGCTACTGCAAATTCCCAGTTCTTCCTTTTTTGTAAATTAACAATTCACTACATTGGGTAAAAATGTAATCACTGGCCACTTCTCTGTTTGCAAAATATTTATACTGAGACGAAGATATCCCAGTGAATAGCCACTTTATAGCTGTTGAATGGGGGAACCTGCAATGAAAAAGCTTTGGTGATGTAAACAGCAAATACTGCAATCGAAACAAGAAAATGTACCAACTTTGAGCCAAGGTGGTGCATCATACCTCAGTTTGGTATATAATTATGTGTCATAGTTAAATTTTTATCCCAATTCACTCATAATTGCTTTTTTTTTGTTCTCATATGAAAAAAATCACTGTTAGAGCAGCACAGAAGTGGTTTTCTTTCTCAGAATCCTAGTAAAACAAGCTTAAAATAGTAGAGGAAAAAATCGCATAATTTACCGCATAGTAGTCCTTTCTTATCGCACAATCTACGCTGAAAATAGCGCACAATTTCTGATTTTTTATCGTACCCTATCAGATGGCCTGTCTACTCTGATAGAAAAACAACATACATTGTACAGCTGTGTTAGCCATAACTACAACAATAGAGATTCCAAGATACTTTTATCGACAATGAAAGAAGTTGTGTTCCGCTCATGACTTTCTCCTCTGTCCTTCCCTTCCCTCCTCTCTTCTCCTGTCCACTGCCTTTCCTTCCTCTCCCATTTCCCTTTCTTCCCACTATTTCACTCTGCTCTCTTTTCTCCCTCCCCTGCCCTCCTCTCCCACCTCCACCCTTCCCTCCCTTTATCTCCATCCCCTCCCCCCTTACCCTGCCTCCCTCCTCTCCTCTCCTCACCTCCACCCTTCCCTCCCTTTACCTCCATCCCCTCCCCCTCACCCCACCTCCCTCCTCTCCCCTCTTCACCTCCCTACCCTCCCCTCTCCCCTACCCCCCTTTGCTTCTCCCCCATCTCCCTTTCCTTTGCTTTTTCTCTTGTCAAATGTGCGGTTTGTATGCCATAGTACACACAAGGCTGTGATCTGAGAAAGGTAGTTTGTTGCCCAAAATGTCTAAACCTTTGAAATCCAGGGAGCCCAGCATATGAGTTTGGTGCAAAAAACTTATAATTTCCTGGTCGCCCAAAGGCAAGAGCACAGCCCTAAGTACTGTATTTCATTCCAGGTATGTAAGTTCTTCCTGGAGGCTGTAGAGAAGGGTCTGTATGGCTGGTTCTGGAGTTGTCCTAATGGTGTGAAGTGTATCTACAGACATGCTTTACCACCAGGCTTTGTTTTGAAAAAGAAGCAAGAAAAAGAAGTTAAGGAACAGATTTCATTTGAAGAATTTATAGAAACAGAGGTACAGTATGGTGTTCCATTTTAGGTGTGTTTTAAGATTGTGACAGGAGCTAATGGTTAAATTATGCAAATTAGTGAAGAGAGTGAAGGGGTTTTAAGGTATCACTGCAGAGGTTTCTTTGTTATTCGAATTTCTGTTCTGGAGAAGCAGAAAATACTGATTAGTTGATTAGCTGTCAAGTTGTCCCAGAGTTAACCCATCCCTTCACTGAAACATGAGACCATTTCTTTTGGGAGAAGAGTGTTTGAAAATGGTAGGAGATTAGGCAAGCATTATTTAATGGGTATGGGGGTATAACATTGGAGGCACAATTTTGAAATTGGTACAACAAAAAGCCCTGATTCTTGGAGGGAATGTTTCAATTTCTTTCATCAGTTCTATAAGCCCAGTTATCAAAGACCAGGGATGTAGACAAAATTAATTTTTAATAGATCGGAATTGACAGTTCACTGGCAGGTTTGTAAGAACCATTACTACAGATTTTTAAAGACCTGAGAACGTTTTTCAGCCACGAAAATTGAGTTCACAACCCGGTATATTCCCTGGATTCCGGCTATCGTCTACATCCTTGAAGAGGTGTCAGTGTCAGCAAATGGGAAGATCAAAAGACCCTCCATAGTCTCTTAATTCTTCCTTTTCATTTGATGCATCTGCCACTTACTAATAAGAGACCTTCAGATTTGAGTACAAGTATGAGATCGAGTACGAATTCGAATTTCTAATTTCAAACCAGTCACCTCCCCTGTACCCTCACTCTTCCTTGTTGCTTACCAGCAGATCAACAGATTGTGGAAACAAGATTGGTGTCACTAGGGATCATATAAAGCACGCGAACAAGATTTGAAAAAAGTTGTACTCGTACTCAAATCTGAAAGTCCCTATAGCTCCAGTGTGTGCTACATAGAACTAAGAGAAAAGACTGCCTGACAGGACGTTTTGTGACGGCTTGGCAGTGTAATCATTGTTATTGTATTTCTAGAGAGCAAAGCTTGGAGGGAACTTGACAAAGTTAACACTAGAAACGTTCTTGGAGTGGAAAAAAAGAAAGGTAAGGGTAACAAACTTGTTTTTTCTTTGTCGCCATTTATTGGACCTTGTTAACTATTTACACTGTAGATATTTTGCAGTTTTTTAGCTTCGCCAGCAAAGATAGCCTGTTGGAAGGAATTATAATCAAGGGTGTTTCATATGGGATGGTTGTCATTGTTGTTAACGTTGGCAAAGTTTTAGAAAAACAATGCAAAACAGTGAGGCCAGAGAAGATGTTAACCAAGCCCAAGGAAATCTTACTTATAAAGCAGTACGGCTGTATATTTTGTTTGCACACACAAGAAGAAATTTAATTCTTTTACTGTAGCTGCTGTTTGTGGTTGGCATAACCTTCTGTCAGGCTTCTCTCTTCAACACTGCTTTGAAGGAGAAGCCTCATACTCCCGTCTGTGCAGTGTATTCTTACATTTTTTAAAACAATATTCCCCTCTGAAAAACTCTCTGAATTTTCACAGTCATGTCAGTGACGCTTGAAAGTGATGTTCTCATTGTAAACTATAAATGTTGTTTTATCTGCTTCCTTGTAGTTAAAGGAGAAAAAAGAAAAGTTTGAAAAGGAGCAGGCAAAGAAAAAAGACGAATTTAAGTCAGGAAGAATTGTCGGAAAGGTGAATGTTTTGCCTTTATGTTATCAGTATTAAGTTGTACTGTACAGTGATTTTCTCTGTACACCCCCCCCCCCCCCCATTCCCCCCGCAGGTAATTTATGATTGCAGTAAAGCTGAAGTACGTGTATTGCAAGGTCGGCAAAGTATAGTATCTTGGGTAATTCTCGGCGCCTGGGATGTGATCATTTTAAGCTGGCGTTACCGTGACCACCCAACAAACATTTTTCAAGTTAGCCAATCAGGGTACGCGAATTTGATTGACAGACAGATCTCCATTTGGTTGTTGTGTGTCTGAAACTTTCTACGGAGGCGTCAATTCGCGTCCCTTGATCAGTGGCTAACTTGTAAAATTGGGTGGCCACGGTAAGGCGTGTCGCAGTGTAATAACATTTGGCAAAATAGCAGTAAGTTGTAAAGAATGCGGATCAAAGTGAAGCCATGACCGTTAACTTGAGTGGTTGGTAGCTGCGAGTGAAGACCATATGTTGTACAACGTGGACAAACCCTTGTTGTCCCTGTTGTAATTTAGTTGTATGATTGATGTGCTGTAGGTCAGTGGGAGGGAGGTGTTTATGTTCAGACCCGAGCTGGTTGAAGCTGATGCTGATGATGACGAAGCTACAGAAGATATCAGTATTTATAGGCGTGTCGATGGTGAGGTGAGTGATCAGGAAATTCCAACTTAATAGAGTACATTTTGTACTTTGTGCTTATGCCTAGTCATTTAGCTGGGACATAGTGAGTGAACTCATCAGGAAGAAAACATTGAAGCTATAGTGACGTTCCTAGATGAAAAATTCACAATAAACCAAGTCATGCGCGAGCGTCCTTCCGAAAAGCTTGAATTATTCAAGTTTGTGAAATTAACCAACAACGGCGAGAGTTGTGACCTGCCTTTTTCTTGAGTTCGTGTCCCTCTGTTACTTGGAGGTTCCAGTTGATTTTGTGGGAATTTTAAATTCTAAGTTATTTGTCCAATGTGTGGCTTAAACCTCCCAACGCTGTCAACTTTATCTTTATGCTTTAATTAATAATTATTGGATCATCGTTGTTGAAGTTATTTGGTTTCGGGCGTGGAGTGCGTTTCTGAAAACTCCAGAAAACATTTCAGACCCGAGGAGAAGTTAGCTTTTTAGACAAACTATACTAATGTATTGTTCAGTTTTATAGAAATTGAGTGCTAGTACATGTCAAATAGTCTATCGGACTTGAAACGCGCCCGGTCCCTGGACTTCTTGGTAAGCGTGCTACTGTACTCGAAGCTATAGTTATCAGACTTATCTTTTCACTTAACTCTTTGTAAGGATGGCGAAGAGGCAAGTGCCAGAGCAAAAGAAATCACGTTAGAAGAAATGTCAAATGTCGCAAGTGAAGTCGATGGAACCGGTACAGTGGATGTATCGACCAGTGCGGCGGAGCGATTACAACTCAATCAGGAAGCACGTATAAACATCCAAGGGGAAAACGATCTGGTAAATGAATTGCAGTGACGTTTCTTGTGCACACATGTTCATCAAGTTCTTTCAACTCTTCCTCTCCTCGCTCCTTGTCTCAGTAAGATTTGATCTCGTGCCAATTCGTCCATTCCCCGCACTTGTAGTTGGGCGAATTAACTTGATCATTTCCTATTTTCTCCTCACCTGCTTGTTTAGTGAAATAGCGAACATGCTCCATACTCCATACTCATACTAATTTTTTCTTGGAATTCTGTCCAAGGGGGAAAGGTGCAATGAGGTTATCCCTATGTGAAGCACCAACCCAAGGTCAGCACTAGGGGTGGTCACAGCCAGGGTTCGTTACGTCCCTAGTGGTTCTTTAACGTCCCACAGAATTAATTGTGGAGGGTTGTGAGACGGGACCTCCGGTTTATCGTCCTTATCCGAGAAGACTAGAAAGTCTAACCATTTGCAGATGTCATTGCAAAGCAAACACTTTCTCCTCAGTTATTTAAAGACCATGAGTGTTGGTCCGGCCGGGGCTTTGAACCCACGACCTCCCGCACGGTAGTCCAACCAACTGAGCCAACCGGTCGGCTCCGACAGTGATTTGGTGCATTAGCGCGGTTTTCAATGGAGTGTCTTAGAAACCAAAACTAAAGTGCTTACTCTGGCCAAGCACGGGGAAATTTGCGCGTAGAGCTGCGATTGATTTTGATTTTGGTTTTGGGTTTGCTTGTCGTTGGTTGAAATAGTTCGCGAGCTTTGCCAGTTAATTACATAACAAATCAAAGGAATACCAAAGCGAAAGAAAATTAATTTAGACACTGAGTTAAAAACTTTTCCAAGCAAGGTATTAGGAATATTATCAAATAAGAAAATATCAAAACTGTTACGACCTTTTCAGACCTTTTTGAACTGTTTCATACTTCAGATCCCAGACACGACGGAGGCTGATGAAAGTGGCTTAGATGAAGCTTGCGGGGGAAGCGATTTACCAAGTGCCGATGCGGACGCGTTAGTAAATGGAATACCAATCGAGGAGAGTCTCTTTGAAGAGGATGATATCGACGAATTAGAACTTGAAGACCTCGAAATTGTTGATTAACCCTGAAGACTGTCAGCATTCGGCGATTTGTCTATTATTCCACTTCAGAACAAATTTAATGTGTACTACCGTGTAACGGTACTGCTTCACGCTTTAATTGGAATGAATCACTTCAGGAATCAGATTCATACGGCCAATGGCATGGCCGTATGGGACTCTTAAATGATGCCCTCAACGGAGTGATAACGACGATATTACAGCCTGGACAGTGACAGTGAGTTTATTGACCGGCTGATGATGCAATAACTCCTTTCGTCACAGTATTTTACACATTGAAGAGCTTTTAGATAACAGGAGTTGCTGCGTTAATATAATATAGACGATATAAAGCAAAGTCGCTGTCTTATTCGCGATTGCGATGGCGTTTGCGGCCGGGATTAACGTAGGTGAATCAGACTCGGGCGAGGAACGTGGTGAGAAGGTGGGGCAGTAAGCGCAATGGGAGGGAATAATTGCGATCGCATCAGTGACAGACACTAACAAGGGATTGGACTCGCGCGCAAAACGTTGGGAGAACGTGGAGCGCGGAGGGAGGGAATGATTGCGATTGCATCAGTGACAGGCACTAACAAGGGAATTGGACTCGCACGCAAAACGTTGGGAGAACGTGGAGCGCGGAGAGAGGGAATGATTGCGATTGCATCAGTGACAGGCACTAACAAGGGAATTGGACTCGCGCGCAAAACGTTGGGAGAACATGGAGCGCGAAGGGAGGGAATGATTGCGATTGCATTAGTGAAAGGCACATATAGGGGAATCGGGCTTGCGCGCAGAATGTTACGTGGAACTCGAAGCGCAAAGGGAGGGAATAATTGCGATTGCATCAGGCGCGTAAGGAGGCTGGAAAGGGTTTTTAGCTGCACGCGCGCCGCCATAACTAAGATGCACACGTCATCTGAATGAATAAAAATCAAGCACACCGGAAGTTAAATACTGTGTGAGATCGTGAAAACCGGAAACAAAATCTGCGGAAAACATTTGTGCTTCAAATTTTGCTCGGTGACCTATCTTGATTTTTTGCATGGACGCACTATTCACGATGGCACTTCAAATATAACAGTTTCGCGGAAAATTATCCGGTAGAATTTTCTGTAAGCCATAAAACGCATTTTTTTAAAATGTCTTAAATTCTTCGAGATAATTTTTTTCATACTGCCTGAAAAGTTAAAGAATTTAGGGAGCTTTCCAACAAAGAAGTCAAAACGATAGGTCACCGAATTCGTTTTTCAGAAAATTGACAAAAACTGACATTTTGTGGACCAGGTGCATTGCCATGGTAACTGATATGACATCACAAGCACCCTTAAAATATAGTCCAACAATAGAGTTCCAAGGAGACATTTTGCTTGCCTACACCGTTAAATATCCTTTGCAATCTTTCATCGTTTCGCAGACACTACATCAACGAAAAACCAATTCGAGCCTCCTTAAACGGAAAGGGGGAGAGGAGAATTGGGATCGCGCGAGGAACGTGGCTAGATCGCGGAGTGAGCTAACAGTGGAAACAAAACTTGCTACTTCCTTTTCCCTTGCCAAGCTCTCTCTAGGATCGTGTTTGTTTTAGAGCCTGTCACGCAAGCTATGACTATTCCAGTGGAGTCTCGGGTATTGTGAGAGGCAGCCACTGACTGCGCGTGATACAGGAGCATTCTAACTACCATGGAACAGTAGGATTGTTGTTTATTATTGGGAGCCTCCTTAAATTATTTGCTAAGAGATAATCGGTACAGACCATCCTATCACTGACTATTCACGACAGTTGATAGCCAAAAAGTAAGTGAACTTTGTTTATCTGCCTTAAATTTCATCAAAATTTGGGAACAGAAGATGCAGAATTCCGAAGTTTGTGACGCTTTTTCGTCGGTCGCTTGACTCAAAGCGATATCAATCGTTGCAAATGTATGCCATCGAATAGCATTACGTTACGTGCGTGTCCACACACAGATAGGATGGTCTGCCTGTGGTACAACTAAGAGACACGAGCATTAAAAAGGTTTTCTTACCTTGAAATCTTCGAGGAAGTAAAAAAAAAAGACTTCGATGAGCGTCTTTCGAGAGCTGAATTTAATTCGTCTACTGTTGTTTTATACGGCTCCGTATTTATCTTGAAGAGACGCATTATGCATATTCCAAGATGAATATTGTCATGCCACTCGCTGTGCGTCAAATGATTAATTTGAACGATTATTTTTTTACCCTGCGATCCTCGATTTATATATCATACTTGTAAAGCAGCCGTTTAAAGTTAACCAGTTTGGCGTTTGTGTAAAACATTCCCGGACACAAAATACAGCAAGAGAATGAATTTTCGCTCCTTCAAAAAAACGAGTCCTTTTGGGTTATTTGTATTCCGGTTTGGGGAAAATAACAGATGAGTCTTTTTTGTTTTTCTTTCCAAAGGAATTCCTATTCTGAAGATGGAATACTCTTTGAGGAACTGACCTGAGGTCAGAGCGCAGAATAGCCTAGGCCGAGCATCTTGACTTCTGTTGTCATGGCACTAGCCAGGCCGCGGAATTGTATTATTTTGCCGCCAAAACTTTCCCATTCTAAATATCATAACGAATTGGAAGAAAAAAGAAAAACAGCAACTTGAATCCGAAGTATTAGCAAAGGAAAGACTGCTGTCGTGTATTACATGAAGTAGTGAGTGAGATGCATTTCGTGTAGACATACATCACGGGTAGTGAACAAAGGAGCACGTAGTCGACAAGTTTTGTGTTCACTCCAAACTGGTTTCAGTTCACAACTAGCATTCCTTTAATTTATGTATTTATTTAAGAGAATACGGCTCAGTTGTCGTGATCACTGACGACCTGGTTGACAAACAACATGAACAAATGTACTGCATAAACAGACAAAAAAGCCGCCGCCTGATAAAATATCAAGGACAACCCTAATTAGTCCCAGTTTCCCGAGGCTCGCAGGCTCGTGGTTCCGCGCGCCAACAAGCGTGAGTAAGAAAATACTACTAAGACCCTCTCTCACTTGTTCAAGTCCTTTACGTCTTTATCTCACAACACAGTAAGGTTCTCAATTTAATACTAACAATAACGACAATGGCAATGGTAATCTTGTAAACCTATGTACACTAAAAAACACAATTTCAATAACGTCAAGATATACACTTTTGATTATTCTATAAAAGTGACTTCACTGCAGTAAAACATTTCAGTTTAGTCAAACTGTAGGACAAGAAAATTGATCATGAGTAATGTTCACTCGATCATCGACAAAAGCTTGAACAAGTACGTGAAAACTTCATGAAAACATTTGACACTTTTGAAATTTATTTTTCACTATTTTAACCGAACCGTGAAAACTTCCACCAACTGTACTGGAAAACAACGAAATAAAAAACTGTAAGGAGCTCAGTGGTATTGAGAGCATTTTTTTCCTTCCACTCACAAACGATCACCATTGCGAGAAAAGTTGAATATGAAGTGCTGTAAACATCTCCTCCCTCCCCCCCTTCCCTCCACTCCCCCTCCCCCCCTCCCCTCCCCCTCTGCCCCTCTTTGCAACTACTGAAAAAACTAAGGTTCAAAAGAGAACTAGGCTATACACTCGAAATATTAGGAAAGAAGTCGTAGCCCGTTATATTAGAAAACACGTATTTCCAGCTTGCGATGCATTTCTTTTGGTCACAAGGCCTCGCAAACTAAAGCGAGTTGTAGAAATAAAAACGCCGATATGTTAATGGACGGTAGGGTGCGTCATACTTGAGACGTAGGGTAGACTGACAGCATCCAGTTGAGTATGCAATTACTAATCAGCTTAATGATCAATCGAGACCGTCATTTAACAGCTCGTCACAATTAGAGTAGGCACCCGTAACAAGGGGCTGTCTTCTTGTTTCCGCTCTCCTTCTTTTCTAGTCTTCACTGAGCATGTGTCCTCTGGTTGAAGAGGAGCGTTT
>OX419337.1:31482871-31495371 GCA_948470475.1 Galaxea fascicularis | reverse complement strand
TGCCCTTGATCTTCCGAAACTTGGAAAACCTTAAAAAAAAATATCCGGTGATCTTCAGAGATCTCCGGAGATCATCGGAGTCTTCGGACATCTTCGAACGTGTTCGGGTGATCTTCGGAAGATTTCGGAAGAATTCGGATGATCTTCGGAAATATTTGGAAGGTTTCTAATGGTCTTCGGTAATCCTCGGAAAATTTCGTACGATCTGCGGTAATCTTCAAATGGTTTCGCACGATCGTCGGCGGTCTTCGAAATACGTCGGTTGGCCTCCAGCAATCTTCGAGTCTCTTCATTTTAAATTCAGAAAACGTTGTAATTTGCAATCGAGGACACACGTTTCTGCACTGTGTTAACTAAAAATGCACTCCTTTTCAGCCAATCAGAGCTGAGAAATTTTTTTCGGGTGTCTTATTAGCAAAAAAAAAGAATGCAATTTGGACACAACATGGTCGCCATTTCTTTGTTTTGGGACACCAACATGGTCGCCGTGACGTCATGTGAGAATACCGCCCACCGGTAGGCTCAGTTGGTAGGGCGCCGGACTGCTGTGCGGGAGGTCGTAGGTTCAAAGCCCCGGCCGGACCAACACTCAGGGTCTTTAAATAACTGAGGAGAAAGTGCTTCCTTTGCAATGACATTTGCAAATGGCTAGACCTCTCTTCTAGTCTTCTCGGATAAGGACGATAAACCGGAGGTCCCGTCTCACAACTCTCCACTGCAATTTATTCTGTGGGATGTTAAAGAACCACTAGGGACGTAACGAACCCTGGCTGTGACCACCCCTAGTGCTGACCTTGGGACATCTATGACTTCTCTAAGTGATTGTGCACCGTGCAGTCTGGCAAAAGTCCGCAGAAAGTATTGTGAATTAGTCTTGAAAAACCCCTTGGGGAAGGCTAATAAAAATGTATTGTATTGTATGTGAAAACACTCTTTAAGCTATGAGTTGTAAAACCTTTACGTTGTTTGATGTGGTGTTAACTTAACCTTTCGAGTTACAGAGGATGATATTGTATTATGGACTAAAACATTACCCATAATTCTTTTAACTTAAGCAGTTCTTAATATATGACTTTAAATATCGAGATATATAGAAACATTTTGGAATACATTCGAACATCCTCTAACGGCAACCTCAGTATAACGGCCATTTATTGTTGTCCCAGTGGACGGTACATTCACTCTTGCTTTCACCTCTCTACAACGGCAACGGCCACTAAAGCGCGTCCCAACTATCAAAGAAACCTCTCTCCAGCGGCCAGTTAATCAACGAAAATGCATGCAAAACCCACTATTTTTTTTATCGCAAAAGGTCATGTTGACTGGAGGAACGAATTCAGAAATGAGCTACTCGAGGTACCTGATATAAGAGACGAAGACGTCACTGTTGCGGAGGACGAAGCTGATGCAAACTGATGTACTCTCTTTTACCTCGTTTTACTTTGTTAACATTTTCCTCTGAAGATTTTGTCTTTGTGGTTGTTTCATTGATACATACTTTCATTGCGTTACGTATTTATACGCTATAACAAGCATCTTTCATGAAAAAAAAGCCCCCTCCCCCTTCCCCAGAAAAAACAGGTCTCATAACGGCCACCTCTCCACAACGGTCACTTTCCTCTGTCCCCAAGGTGGCCGTTATAGAGAGGTACGGCTTTACGCGTGTATCTCGAAACTATGTGAGAATTCCCTTAAAGACATAAGGCGATTTTACATGATACTTGTGGAAAGATTGACCTATTGCAGGAAATTGTTTGCGATGAAATCTGCCGGCAAACGTCACGAGTTTAGGGCTCACTAAAATTTCAGAAAATTTATAGCTGTTCAAAGAACGTGAGGGCATGATCCCTTGCCCTCCCCCCCGCCCTCCCCCCGTACAGTTTTATAATGATAGTTGCTAAAAACAATTCAAATGGTAGTCCATTTTACAGTTCTATGTTGACTGACCTGACCTCTGATTAGAAGGGAGGCTGGGGGTGACCTTCAGTTTAGATACAAACCTCTCTGTCTTTCTCATGCAAATGCAGACTAATTACCATAACAACATGATTTACATGAGAAAAACAGTGAGGTCCGTATCAAAAAAAGGTCAACTCCAGCCTCACTTCTACCCAAAGGCCAGGTCACTGAACACATAACTGTAAAATGGCCTATTGTGGTATAAAGGTAAAATGGCGGTTTCAAGATTTTTAATTAAGACGACTCTATAGTCTTAATAAGGTTACCGTATACCTTCAGATCGGCAATTTCCTTCAAATTTGGATATTTCTTTTAAAGTAATGATCGAAATGTGATCTCTAATGTAAAAAAATTGAAAAAATTTAAAAATTGGCGGAGAAATGCGTTTTAACGTTTTGGCGGGAAGTAAGAATTACCCGTTTGATTGACATTCGTAGCGCTGTTTTCTCGAATCATTTTTTTTTTTTACTTGACGGGGAGACTTTACAGAGCTAAAACTGAAAGGCAATTTGTCCGTTTGCCCTCAAATTTTGACAGACGCTGGATTAACATATAAAAGACAAAACCGTGTCTACCAATTTTTTATTTCGCACTTTTTTTTCTCTGAGAGCCATTTTTGTATTTCGAAAATGTGCTTTAACTTTTCACTGTGAATGACTTGTAACTTTGAAAAAGTGATTCGGACGCTCGCATTTTAGAGGTCGTACAAAAATTCCACAATTCAGTTTATTTCAAAATTCTTGGTACAGTTTGATTATCAGTTCTATAAGCTTTAATTTGATAGAGGGTTTAGGTATCTACAGTTTAAACCGGACGCGCTACATTGCTTGGACCCGAAACACCCCTGAAGATAAACGGTAACCTTAACCGTCCAAAATACGTACAGATTTGTAATTGAATTTGGGCGACGGAACACGGGAATCTCTTGAAGCTGGTTTCTGTCAAGTTTCCTGTGAATAACAAACAGAATAAGAACAATTGACGTCAGTTGTGCACTTTCAAGAATGGGTGCCGACCCCGTAATTCAACAGCCATAACTTGGTTTATAATATAAGCAGAAAAATTTCGGAGATTTTATTGGTTGATAGTATCACTATGTCCGCATAATACTGGTATAACAGCAAAAGTGGATAGTATAACAAAATTACCATGAAAACACTGAACACAATGACGTTTTTTGCTTTTGTTTTCAAAAACATGGCGGCAAAATTCCCGGAAATCAGTTCCAGGGAAGAAATACAAAAGCTTGTCGAAAAAGCAGTGAACAAAACTACAAACATACAAGGTCTCTTGTGCGTTACCGTAAATTTCTCGGCTTCAATTATAAACAAAAGAAAAATACAGTAAACAAAAATACAAACAAAACAAGGTCTCTTGTACGTTAGCGGAAATTTTCTCGGCTTCCATTATAAAAAAATAATAGCAAGACCTGTACGTGGTATTTTGCAATATTACCGCCTCGTAATATTTCAAAATTCTCCAAATACTATGAGTCGCAAAGCGGTGAGTAGTGTTTTGGACAATCTTGAAATATCGCTGGCGGTATTATTGCCAAATACCACGTGACAGTGACAGAGAATGCGACAGAGTGACAGTGACAGTGACAGTGGCAGTGACAGTGACAGTGGCAGTGGCAGTGGCAGTGACAGTGACAGTGACAGCGGCAGTGACAGTGACAACGACAGTGGCAGCGAAAGTGGCAGTGACAGTGACAGTGACAGTGACAGTGACAGTGACAGAGACAGTGGCAGTGGCAGTGACAATGACAACGACAGTGACAGTGACAGTGAAAGTGGCAGTGACAGTGGCAGTGACAGTGACAGTGGCAGTGACAGTGACATTGACAGTGACAGCGGCAGTGACAGTGACAGTGACAACGACAGTGACAGCGAAAGTGACAGTGACAGTGACAGCGACAGTGACATTGACAGTAACAGCGGCAGTGACAGTGATAGTGACAGTGGCAGTGACAGTGACAGTAAGAGTGATAATGACAATCATTGAGTGACAGTGACCGAGTGACATAGACCGTATCAGTGACAGCAACAGTGAGAGTGATAGAGTGACAGTTAATGTGACAGGGGCAGAGTGACATTGGCAGTAGCAGAGTGACAGTGACAGAATGACAGAGTGACAGTGACAGTGACAGAGTGACGGTGACAGTGACAGCGATAGTGACAGTGATAGAGTAACAGTGGCAGTGACAGTGGCAGTGACAGGGACAGAGTAACAGTGATCAGTCAGTGAGTGGCAGTCACTGAGTGACAGTGACAGTTACCGAGTGACATTGACCGTGTCAGCGACAGTGACAGTGAGAGTGACATTGAAAATGGCATTTAAAGAGTGACAGTGACCGTAACAGTGACAATGACAGTGACTGTCGTGGTGACAGTGACAGTGATAGTGACATGACGATGATGATGACAGTGGCGGTGGCGGTGAAAGTAACAGTGACAGTGGCAGAAAGAGAAACATGCATAAAATGACGTTGAACTCCTAGTTTCCGTACATGACAGAAAACAAAGTGAAACGGCAACCAAGATGGGATAACTTTATCTCAACAACCGGCACGACTGATTTTACAGAAAGGCACTCTGTACTTACAAATAAAACAGAGTAGTGAGGCTATCAAAAGCACCAGAATCGATTTGTTTGAGGCCATTGCTGTTCAATTTCCTTTAGACACAAAAGGAAGCAAAAAGCAGCATTGCATAATAGTATAGTCCATTCTCTATCTACAAAAATTTACTTAAATTTGATAACTGAGGCTGATATACACTGAACGACATTTTGCTTCTTCAACAGTGGCAAGCCACACAGAGCGCGCGAACTTGACATGATTACCCTCAGAAATCCTGCACCGTGGTCATACATGACATGGTCACCCGTGACCTTGAGTGACCTTGATATGATTATTGTGTAATGTGCTGGTAGATGATCTCACAGACGCTGATTTCGAAAATTCAATGCACGCTTTCAGCCAATCAGAAAAGAGATAGCGAGCTCAATGTAAAATATAAGAGAATGACGTCGCGCGTGACGTTTTTTCGAAGATGTCACCAATCAGTCTTTGAAAGTAATGATATCTACTCAAGTGCCAAGATTATCGAAAGGGATGATTAATTTTAAGTGGCACGTCTTTAGATAAACAAGTTCTAATTGGTTCTGTATCCAATATCCTCATATTAATCAGTGACTTACAAGTTAGTCAGCGACCGCAGTCCGCTAAAGTCACCTTCCTTGACGTTGCTAATCTTGTTCTCTTCCAGATTCCTGAAATCAGATGATTAATGTGTAGTCTAACACCAGCCTCTAGGTATTGGTTGTTGCTGTCTCGATTGAAAATTGGGTTGTTTTTTGTTGGGCTGTCGATTTCTTTCGTTAGACAAGTTACTTTACTCCATTTTCAGTTCTTCTCTCTTCATGCTGATGTATAAAGGATAAAGGAGACATTCTGCTAGTCGTAAATTTATGAAGAGACCCGCCGACACTGTAGCCGACTAACTCGCCTTTGGTTTGTTCACGTTCTGCCAACCTATCAAGAAGGGGTAATTGACTCGCGATCGGAAATTCATGGTTTCATTTTCAGAATTTTTTTTTGTAGCATAACACTTCTCAGTTTGTGAAAACAAAAATGAAAATCAATCTCTCGAGTACTACTACCAGTGTTGACCTGTCTTAATCTTCCCCAGGAAGAAAAAAGCAATACAAATTCATTTCTATATTATATGTACTGATTACCTATTCATAGCGACAAATAATTCAATAATAAAGTATAAGCTTCTAGGATACGGCAAGAGACAGGGGATGTTTTAATATCATAAATTATACTCACAATTCTTTCAGTTTAGACAGCGTGAAGAATGCTCGTGGACGGATGGTGTCGATTGAGTTGTCTTTAAGTACCCTGAAGAAAACATAAATGGGGAAAAATGACATATTACAGCAGCTGGCGAGATAAGTGGATACCACTACACCACTGACTACCAACGCTGAAAAAAAAATTGGCGGAGAAATGCGGTTTTGGCCAGAAGTAAGAATTACCCGTTTGATTGACATTCGTAGCGCTGTTTTCTCAAATCATTTTTTTTTTTACTTGACGGGGAGACTTTACAGAGCTAAATCTCAAAGGGAATTTGTCCGTTTGCCCTCAAATTTTGACAGACGCTGGATTAACATATAAATGACAAAACCGTGTCTGCTAATTTTTAATTTCGCACTTTTTTTCTCTAAGAGCCATTTTTGTACGTCACTTGACGTTTTTTTTAATACTATTTCGAAAATGTGCTTTAACTTTTCACTGTGAATGACTTGTAGCTTTGAAAAGGTGATTCGGACGCTCGCATTTTAGAGGTCGTGCAAAAATTCTACAATTCATTTATTTTAAAATTCTTGTTACAGTTTGATTGTCAGTTCTATAAGCTTTAATTTGATAGAGGGGTTTACGTATCTAGAGTTTAAACCGGACGCGCTACTACATTGCTTGGACCCGAGACACCCCTGAGGGTATACAGTAACCTTAACCGTCCAAAATACGTACAGACTTGTAATTGAATTTGGGCGACGGAACACGGGAATCTCCTGAAGCTGGTTTCTATCAAGTTGCCTGTGAATAACAAACAGAATAAGAACAATTGACGTTGTACACTTTCAAGAATGCGTGCCGACCCCGTAATTCAACAGCCATAACTTGGTTTATAATATAAGCCGAAAAATTTCGGAGATTTTATTGGTTGATATTATCACTATGTCCGCGTAATACTGGTATAACAGCAAAAGTGGATAGTATAACAAAATTACCCTCACAACACTGGACACAATGACGTTTTTTGCTTTTGTTTTCAAAAACATGGCGGCAAAATTCCCGGAAATCAGTTTCCAGGGAAGAAATACAAAAGCTTGCCGAACAATACAGTAATACAAACAAAACAAGGTCTCTTGTAAGTTAGCGGAAAATTTATCGGCTTCCATTATAAAAAAAATAATAGCATGACCTGTACGTGGTATTTTGCAATAATACCGCCTCGTAATATTTCAAAATTCTCCAAATGCTATGAGCCGCGAGTAGTATTTTGGACAATTTTGAAATATCACTGGCGGTATTATTGCCAAATACCACGTGACAGTGACAGCGATAGTGACAGAGTGACAGTGATAGTGACAGTGACAGTGACAGTGACAGTGAGAGTGACAGTGACAGTCACTGAGTGACAGTGACAGTGACAGTGACAGTGACAGATTAACAGTGCTCAGTCATTGAGTGACAACAGCCACTGAGTGAGAGTGACAGTGACAGAATGACAAAGTGGCAGTGAGAGTGACAGTGACAGTGACAGTGACAGAGTGACAGACAACCTCGTTCCCAGGGTCTCTCCTCTTCCCTTCCCCTGGAGCGAGAGAGGAGAGACCCTGGTTTGGGCTGGTCACGTGTTCACAGAGCAAAAATATTCCTCAGGGAAGGGTGGTTTCTTTGCTCGATTTTTTGTTTCATTTTCTTTGTCATCTTCAAATCGAGGCTGCTGGTATCGTTGTTCAGGTCGCCATGTTTTCAGCCTTCAAGTCGCAATATCTCGGAGTAAGTATTGTAACTTCAATTGAAAACCTAAACAAGTCCAGTGTTTGGAAGCCATATATTCTGGCAGAAATGTTGTGGCAGTTTTACCGACGGGATACGGTCATCTTCTTCCTTTGCTCTTCCTCGAGAAAATGAACAGTCAATCCGTGTCATTTCGTCCTGTTGTTATCGTTGTTTCGCCTTTGAACGCCCTTATTAAAGATCAGATAAGAAGGAGCAGCGAAGGAAGTGTCAACGCTACGTTTTTTAATGCAAAGAGGAAACGCGATTCAAGTGATTTGGAGTTGGATGCTAGTGACGCGAACTTCCCACTTTTAAAAGATGCGAAGTACGATATGATTTTCACGCATCCGGAAGCATTTCAGTCGTGCAAGGACGGAATGGAGCTGTTTTAAAGGAAATAAAAATTTTCACGCGTCTTTCACAAGGCCTACATAATATGTGGCAACAATTTATCTTGTCTCAACGGCTGGCCATAGATGTCCTCGGCAGCGGCAAGTAATGCGCGATTTTCTTTTGCATGAATGTTGTTCGAGCGAGATACGTCTCCAACTGATTTACAAAGCCTGCAACAATTGATATTTGCAGTAGTGGAAGATTTACTGATCTTTTTGGGCGTCTGCTGAATACTCCCAGTAGCGCTTCACGTGTAGTTTGTTTTGATTGCCGACAAGCTACGCTCGCCAGTGGACTAAGTGGGGACAAATTTCGCACTTATCTGCCCCTCCCTCGAATCGTTTATTTGTAATCTCCCAGATTCTGGGAGACACGTGACCAGCCCAAACCAGGATCTCTCCTCTCTCGCTCCAGGGGAAGGGAAGAGGAGAGACCCTGGGAACGAGGTTAAGTGACAGAGTGACAGTGACAGTGACAGTGATAGTGACAGTGACAGATTAACAGTGCTCAGTCACTGAGTGACAGCCACTGAGAGTGACAGTGACCGGGTAACATTGACCGTATCAGCGACAGCGACAGTGAGAGTGACAGTGAAAATGGCATTTGAAGAGTGACAGTGACCGTAACAGTGACAATGACGGTGACAGTCGTGATGACAGTGACAGTGATAGTGACATGACGATGACGATGACGATGACGATGACGATGACAGTGGCGGTGAAAGTAACAGTGACAGAAAGAGAAACATGCATAAAACGACGTTAAACTCCTAGTTTCCGTACATGACAGAACACAAAGTGAAACGGCAACCAAGATGGCATAACTTTATCTCAACAACCGGCGCGACTGATTTTACAGAAAGGCACTCTGTACTTACAAATGAAGCAGTTCAGTGAGGTTATCAAAAGCACCAGAATCGATTTGTTTGAGGCCATTGCTGTTCAATTTCCTTTAGACATAAAAGGAAACAAAAAGCAGCATTGCATAATAGTATACTCCATTCTCTATGTACTTAAATTCACTGAAATTTGATAACTGAGGCTGATATACACTGAACGACATTTTGCTTCTTCAACAGCGGCAAGCCACACAGAGCGCGCGAACTTGACATGATTACCCTTAGAAATCCTGCACCGTGGTCATACATGACATGGTCACCCGTGACCTTGAGTGACCTTGATATGATTATTGCATAATGTGCCGAAAATTCAATGCACGCTTTCAGCCAATCAGAAAAGAGATAACGAGCTCAATGTAAAATATAAGAGAATGACGTCGCGCGTGACGTTTTTTTCGGAGATGTCACCAATCAGTCTTACAAAGAACATGTAATGATATTTACTCACGTGCCAAGATTATCGAAGGGGGTAATTAATTTTAAGTGGCATGTCTTTAGATAAACAAGTTCTGATTGGTTCTGTATCCGTTTTCCTCACATTAATCAGTGACTTACAAGTTAGTCAGCGACCGCAGTCCGCTAAAGTCACCTTCCTTGACGTTGCTAATCTTGTTCTCTTCCAGATTCCTGAAATCAGATGATTAATGTGTTGTCTAACACCAGCCTCTAGGTATTGGTTGTTGCTGTCTCGATTGAAAATTGGGTTGTTTTTTGTTGGGCTGTCGATTTCTTTCGTTAGACAAGTTACTTTACTCCATTTTCAGTTCTTCTCTCTTCATGCTGACGTATAAAGGATAAAGGAGACATTCTGCCAGTCGTAAATTTATGAAGAGACCCGCCGACACTGTAGCCGACTAACTCGCCTTTGGTTTGTTCACGTTCTGCCAACCTATCAAGAAGGGGTAATTGACTCGCGATCGGAAATTCATGGTTTCATTTTCAGAATTTTTTTTTGTAGCATAACACTTCTCAGTTTGTGAAAACAAAAATGAAAATCAATCTCTCGAGTACTACTACCAGTGTTGACCTGTCTTAATCTTCCCCAGGAAGAAAAAAGCAATACAAATTCATTTCTATATTATATGTACTGATTACCTATTCATAGCGACAAATAATTCAATAATAAAGTATAAGCTTCTAGGATACGGCAAGAGACAGGGGATGTTTTAATATCATAAATTATACTCACAATTCTTTCAGTTTAGACAGCGTGAAGAATGCTCGTGGACGGATGGTGTCGATTGAGTTGTCTTTAAGTACCCTGAAGAAAACATAAATGGGGAAAAATGACATATTACAGCAGCTGGAGAGATAAGTGGATGCCACTACACCACTGACTACCAACGCTACCGTTACCACCACCACTACAAACCTCCACTACCACTGTTACTGCCACCTGGGGTATCAATAGATAGGCAGCTTCGTTTTGATGAGCACTTAACTATAATCTATAAGAAAAGCACTCAGCGTGTAGGAGTCCTGATGCCACTCAGAAACTTCAGTGATACCCCCTGGTACTAAGCTACAACTATTTAAAGCTGCTATTCTTCCCTATTTAACTTAGGGACCGTTCATTTTTTAGGAATTACCATGCCCCCTCACTTAGTCCTCATTTTTCTCATGCCCCCCTCCCCCACAGAGCCACTTTTTGGGTGACCCCCACTACCACTGTCACTATCACTACCCCCCACCACTGCCATTACCTGAAACCACCACCACTACCACAGCTGCTGCTACTATTTCAACCACCTTACTGCAGCTGCTGCTGCCAATGATGATGATGTTGATGTTGAGGATGATGATGGTGATGGTGGTGGTGATGATGATGATGATGATGAGGATTTGAAGGACTGTAGGAGTTATTTCGCTTACTTACATTTTCTCTAAGTTTTTCAGACAGGTAAACATGTCAGGTGTTAAGGTGCTTATCTTGTTGTCGGAGAGCACCCTAAAAAAAAGAGGATAAAAAACAATAATTTATCAAAGTATTTTTAAGCACTGTTTTCGCCTTTGACACACTAGCCACAGGAAGAAGTTAATATGTCAGCTATAGTTTAAGAGCAAAACAAGTAACCTATTCTATATGAAAAATTAGGCGATGTAAAATATCTCTATCGTTTTATTTAGCTAGCTCACGGTACTTCCAGTGAGTTATTTCTGATTGGCGAAGTTTTAACCAATCAGATATAGGATGGTGGGATCTCAACAAAAAGATTTTTGGCTTTTAGTTTTTTTTAACCATCTTGTTTTCGCAGAAGCCGTTTATTGCCGAGGACTCTTTTTAGCACGAAGTGTTTTCGAAAGCTCTCCTTCCTGAGAAGTTCTTTTTTTCTTTCTAATACAATTGCTCAGTGGGGCATATAGTCTATGCTTACAATTCTGTTATATTTCCTGTTTTATTGCAAGGCTTTGACCAGCAGGACGTACATTTCTGGGAAGACATATCACTGTAAAAGGAACGAATGCAAATAAAAGAAAAATTAGTACAACAGATGAGAAAGGGAGGAAAATCGAAAGGTCATTCCTACTCCTCCTCGCAATAAGTAAAATAAGTTAAAGAAGCAAAAAACAAACTTCCAATGTTTCAACGAATGAATGAATGAGTGAGTGAGTGAGTGAGTGAGTGAGTGAGTGAGTGAGTGAGTGAGTGAGTGAGTGAGTGAATGAATGAATGAATGAATGAATGAATGAATGAATGAATGAATGAATGAACGAATGAATGAGTGACAGTAACAGTGTATCTTTATTGTGCCTTACTCTCACAAGGGAGGTATTGGTCTCTTTACAATAAAGAGTAAAATTTTTAACGATTGAAAATAACAAAAAGGAGTGTTATTTTCACAATTCAAAATAATAAACTTATTTATCATTTAATTACAGTACGAGTTGAGAATCTCTTTTCTTTTTTGAAGCATTAAGTAGATATATTTCCCTATAATTTTGCATGTATTTTGGTTCCCAGTATATATTTAATGTTGTCGTGATCATTTAAGACCTCGAAGCAATTGTCCAAGTTCTCTTATCGATGGAATGGAAATCTCGTCGGAAATCATGGTACCCTTGGCAACACATCAAGAAATGCTACTCATCTTCTATGGCATAATTCGTCTTACAAACCAAACATTTTCTCTGTTCCACAGGAATTGCTATTCTTCCGTTTTCGCATTTTCCAGTTTGTATTCTTAATGAGTGGGCTCCTCCCCTGAGCTTTGTTAGGCTTACTCTGTGAGTTGGATTTCCAACTTTCTCCAGATAATCTTCTATCTGGTCATCTTGTTTAATTTCCTTATGTGAGAATTTTTGCCTAAAATCTAGGGATGAACTACTCTTGGATGCTAACCATTGTTGCATATATTCGTTTCTTAATTTCTTCATATTAGAACGAGTAGTCTTGAGGTTCTGCAAAGTTACGGTTTGTGTAAAATTATTGAGGACTTTTACATCACTCAGTACTGAATAGACCAAAAGATGACTTTTGTTTTGTTGCACATTGGAATGCTTCACGTAACAAAGGGTTTTTTTTTATAATTCAGTCGCTGCCAATTATTAAACATGGCTGCTTTGATATCAACACTTAAGGAGTGTCGTCCAAGTTCTGCTCTGCATACAACGTTTTCTCTATACCACGGGGTGTTTAAAATCTGTTTACAGAATTTGATGTGGACCTGTTCA